>QRFJ01000455.1:270792-328108 GCA_006176705.1 Cocos nucifera
AAGTTCTATAATTAGAAGCACATATTTACCTTAGAGTTTAATTTGGCTAAACTTTTAAAAGAACCCAATTCGCTCCCCTCTTGGGTTGCTACCTCTGGGCAACAATACATCATTATGCTATGGTGTTCATAGAGGAGTCCATTGGAAGAGAATTCCATTCTCTCCTAGATATGTGAGAAACTCATCAGAAAGGTATTCACCCCCTTGATCAGATCTAAGAAGAAAAGACTCATAGGTTGGAAGTGATTCATAATCACTGACTTTGAGGATTTTTTCTTAAGTCAACCTGTTTATCCTATTTTTATTAATATGATCTAGCCTACAATGCCATAAGTAGATATTAGACACATTATCTAATTATTGGTATTTGCTAGTGGAGTAAATTATATTAATAGGTTGTGATATTTTATAGATTCCATTGCTTAAATATTTAGAAAAGATTGTAACCATTCAAAATAACATCATAAAATTCTTTCTTTATTAAAATTTTATAATTGATTTTGACCAAAAGGCCTACAGAAATGATATTCAAAAAGAAACTAGGACAGTAGTGATAATCACTAAGATTAATGATATGAGACTCGAATATAAGTTTCATGATTCCTAGTGCTAGAACTGAAACTGATCTTCTCTCTCCAATGTTCAAGAATCTTTCTCCTTATTCGAAATCTTCTACTGACCTACAACCCCTGCAACAAATTGCAAATATGGTAATGACTTCTAGTATCCAATACCAAGTTAGTAATATCATAAATAGAAAAATTGTAAGGAGTTATCATATAAGTACCTTACCTAGCAACTATTTGCTTCTTTCTCGACCTGTTCGGATCCAAAAAAGCAATGTACTAAGGATAGTTTCTCTTCCAATACCCTCATTTCTAGCAGAAGAAGCACTCTACTTGACTCTTATCAGGCCTTAGCTTCTTGGTCTAACCCTACACTGATGTCCCAGCCTAAACTTGCATCTTCTTGGATTTCTTCATCTTGTTCATCTTTTCTTTCTTAAAGGGCCGAGAACCAGAAGAAGACCCTCCCACTAGATTCGTCGACTCTTTATGGAGCTGGTGGTCCTTCTCAAAATCTAAAGCAACCTTAGCAATCCATGATAATTGACTTCAGGCATTGTCATTCTATAATGAGTAAGGAAGGGGAGGTAAAACTTGGGCAGTGAGTTTAGAATAGCATCTTTCCCTAGCTGCTCATGCAAGGAAAAGTCGAGCTTGCTCAAATGCTCCATCATCTCAATCACATATAGTACATGATCAATGACTGAAGCTTCATCCCTCATTCGGGCGTTAAAGATGGCACAACTAGTCTTATGCCTTTAAACATCATTGGGAGTGCTAAAAGACTCATTCAATATTGAAGCATATCTTCTGGTTGAGCTGACTTGAATCTGTGACTAAACTTATCGCTCATAGCTGCCAGCATGATGAAATGCACCGTGGCTCGGTCGCTAAGCCACTTCTAATAAGTGTCTTTGACCGTGCCACATGTATTCGGGGCTAGCTTCTTAGATGTCGAATCTATCAAAATGTACAAGATCCATTCATGCTCAAGAACAATCTTCAACTTTCGGTACCAACTACTGAAGTTGGATCCCACCAACTTGTCATTGTCCAATAATGATCGGAGCGATAGGATAGTGGCCATAACTGCACAAAAAAATATCAAGACCTAATTAGTAAATGATTTTATTAAATCTAAAGATTTGAACATTAATCAAAAGATTCTCCCACTATTTTATTCGAATTGATAGCCTCTACCTCTAATCCGAGGAATTATCTTACTTTCTTAGTAGGTACTAGAATTCACATAGACTGCACATAAGCTAGACTTTGGCCAATCAATCTATGTACATCTATGGGTAGGTTTATAACCAATTATTTCTCTAAACAACTTGTAGCAATTTAATTTTGCCCCAGTCTCTAATCAGTAGGCTTTGGCCTTCACTAAAAAGATCCAGTTAGGTCTAACTATTAACATGACCATACTTAGTCCATCTAACTAATGAATGATTAAGCTCAACTTTAATTGGTCAACCTAACCACCATTTAGAGAGATGTGGCCAAGAAATCATATTATGAATGATAATTTCATTAGTCAATAAGCACTAGGGCATTGGGCCTTCAATGATTATCCAACTAATGGACTCAATATCACTTAAATTAATAGGAGGCTATGATCTACTTATCACCATAACTATTTCAATTTTAAGGATCTAATAATTTTAGAGGATTTGGTTAATTTGATTTAAGAGAAGAGAGTTAGATGAACTAGTTAATCATGATCCTCCTATTGACTTCACCAAGTTAGATTAATGGAAACCATAGATAGGATAGTCTAGGAGCACCTAAATCAGTCACACTGATTTACTTAGTTGACATGGGTCAACTCAAATTGTCAAGTGATCTAATCAAAACATAACTTCATCGAGAAGGCCAGGTAAATGTGATCGGTGGAAGGGATATGCCATTAACTCGTTAAAGATTAAATCAGTGTGAGTAGCTCCTAATTAAAGACCATCGATCGAAGCTGTCAGACTTACCTTAGACACCAACTGGTTAATTAATTTCAATTGGATCAACCTAACATCTCGGGCTAGACTGCTTAGTCAAGAATCAAGTCTATTTGGTTCTCATTAAAGAAATGGACTTAACCAACTACAATATTGTAATTGATCTAGAGAATCCTTGATCTAATCTAAGACAACATTTGATTAGATTTAGTTAATTCTCTAATTAAATTTATTCTTTAATCTAACCATAGGTCTAACCCAATTAATGGATCTAATTAACTCAACCCATTAACCCAAGTTTTATGATTTTTGACTTAGGATCTTTAATTCACAATCCTAAATTCTAAACAAATAACTCTTAATTCTTAATTAAGTTTTGGATTGAGTGTTGGGATTCGACATTTCAAAAATAATTTTTCTATTCATAAAATACTTTTACAATCTAGTTCTACTAACCGATTGCATATTTGATTCATAATCAATATGCAAATAATATAAACATGAATCTACTTTATATCTAATCTAAACATATTCACGATTATGAACATCTACTAGAAATAATTTTAATTTTAATCAATCATAAATCACCTTAGATCAAATCTAACATAATTATGATCATAAATATGGAGAAAGATCTAAAGAAAAACTTTGAGAAGACCTTTCTTCTCTCTTGCTTTTCTCTCATGAAGGCACAATAGATTTATACCTTTACAAAATCCCATGCCCACAACCCTTATGCACCCAAGGTCCCCATGCCCAAACCTTCTCTCTCAGATGTAAAAGCTTTGAAAAATTATGGCTTAACTTCCTTTAAATAGAGAAATGTAAAAGAGTCCTTGTCTAGGTTAAACACCTAAATAGACAAAGATTGGGGCGCCTAACTCTTGGGCGCCTCCTCAAAATTTTTGAGTATGGAGACTCATGTTTTGGCACATAAACCTTCCATAATTCCCATAAAAAATCAATGAAAAAATAGGCTGGTGTTGGGAATAGTATTCCAAAGCCAATCACCAACCTAGTGATGGTTGAGCTATTTTTGTATTTGTATATGAATTATAAATGAATAAAGTATTATTTTAGCATTTTTATCATAAATTCTTTGCATCTTTTAATGAACTCCTATATTGTGGTGAAGTTCTTAGGACTATTTAGAATTGATAAAGAAGGATTTATCATTTAGTCCTTAAATCTATTTATGATCAAATGATACATTGTTACTAAGGATGACAACGTTTATTGAGTGTAGATCGTTCTGTGCCATATGGGTTGGTTATCCTCTTAACTAAGGAGTGTGGAGATACTGGTATAGCATGTAGATGAGATATAATAGTACATCTGCACTGAACGTGATCAACTTCGGAGCTTTTTGCTGTTAAGATTTGCTCCGAAGGGATAGAGGTATAAGTATCCCTTCGATCGAAGATCACCATGATGACTTTCGAGCAACTCACTATACTTTATGCTAGACTATCTAAATTTTTAATTTAGTGATAGAAGATTTCTAGGCATAGTCAAGTATTTGAGGAGTCGGTGCATGTATCAAGATGCAATTGACCACTCCTAGTTTCAGGAGTTGTGTTATTGTATTTCAATTTAGTAAAACCTTGGCAAGGATAGTCCTTGTGAGGAGTCACAGTACTGATTACGTTGAGACACAATATGAATAGATTTTTTAGAGTTGGTAGTTTAACTTTGACTCATTCTAAATACATAGGTCAAAGAGATGAATTACACAGTAACCATATTTGAGTAGGTTCTAAATGTTGCAATTATGACAATTCGACCTATCCGGATGTCGGATACCATTGCTAGATGATCACATCGATTGATACAAAAATTAATTTCTATGCTACCAGCTTAGGTTTGAACCTATGGGGTCACATATATTAGAGGTTCCTACCTGATCTGATGGTTGATGAAGAGTTCCATTGGACTAGGACTCTATGGTCAAGAGTCACACTGGACTGAGACTCTATGACCAAGAGTCCTACTACTTTGGGGCTCAACGTCCTACTTGTCTGAGACTCTGTGATCAAGAGTCCTACTGGTCTAGGACTCTATCAACATGAGTTCCATTGATTTAGGATACTGGGGTCAAGAGTCCCACTAGTTTAGGACTCTTCGATCAAGAGTTTCATATGGATGGGACTCTATTATCGGAACACCAACTAGATTTGAACTCTAAATTTATGAGAGATTTAATGTATGATTTGATTACTAATTAACTTAATTTGATTGAGTAATGAGTTTTGGATTAAGTCCAATTGAATTGGATTCAATTAGATTTGACGCAATTAGGATATGTGATGACCTAATCGCTAAGAAGGTTCGTTTGCTGATTTGATTAGGAGTTGGACTCAATTAATTTCTTATTTAATTAATATTTAATTAAATTAATTTAAGTCTAAATAAGTTAGATTTAATCTGATCTAATTGGGCCTAGCCAAATTAGTTTGAATTGGTCTTAATTGGATAAGATCTATTAAGACTAGTTTGACTAGTCTTTCCTGCGCCACATCACCCATCCTTGCACCCATTCTTTTTCCATGAGAAATAGATTCTCATAAAGTTTCTTCATGTACAAGAGGGTGCACACCCTAGCTTCTCATGCCCCAGATGGATAAGTCTTGGTTTGTTGCCATTCAAATTCAAATGGAGTTTGAATTTGAATGGACAAACCACTTATCCCTATCATCCCACACTCACTTTACTCTGATTTGCACAAAATAAAAAGAGAATTTGACTAGGGTGTGTGCACATCAAAAAATGGAGAGTCCCCTCTACTTGAGCATCCCCTTGTGTGAGAGAAAATGTTTGAAAAAATTTCATGAGAGAAGAAATCCAGCGAGAGGCATAGGGTTTGAGTGTGTGCTACCCTAGGGTTTCAGCCTAGGATTCGAAAAGGGATTCTATGAGTTGTGAGTGTCAGAAATTCACAGAATTTCTAAGAGATCCTCCTCTACCACTCTTCTACTTTTGCTGGTGTTCTAGAGCATCCAAAAAATTGATGGAGGGAGAGATCGAACTAATTTGATCTACATCAGCCATCAAAGCTTCCAACATCGAGCTAGTACTCGGGAGGAGACGATCAAGACCAGAGCCTCAAGTGGATGATCCATAGAGGCCAGATGACATGTGTGGCTATGTCGTAATGAGAGGACTTCCTCGATGAAGTATCAGTTGCAATGGTTGACTATCCATGCATGTGTTCTGAACACAAGTAGTGTAGGATCAGTAAATATGATTTACTGCATATAGTTTTTGTTTTTAAATTTTTTGATGCATATATGTCACATTATGATCCTAGTAGTAGGGTTTTAATTTATTTGATAACTAGCTTATAAACTTAACAAGATTAATTTTTCAATTTTTTCTGCATGTTTTTCAAAAAAGTTTCAAATGTAAAGCTAAAAACCCTACAATGTTTTCTTTAGAGGGTTGGCGCCATGAGTTTTGGATTTGTAAAAGTCTGTCAAATAGAGTTTGAGATCATGACTACTTCTTAGTTTTGATCAAATCCAAAACTATCTTCCATCTATGAAGGATATGGGACACAAGCGGCTTCTCATGGCAAGATGTATCCCACACCCAACTTCAAATAAGTTGGCGTGGGCATGGGTAAAGGTGGCATGAAGAGACAAGATGGCATAAGAGAGAAGTTCTAGTCGAACTAGGACTTTATGCTTTGACTAGTCAAACCAAATCTTTATCCCTATTAAGATAGATCATGGTGCAAACTAATTAATAGTATTTCTAAGCTAATTAGGAACTCAATTAAATTAGATTATATCTAATTTAATTTTGATTTAAATTTTTAATTAATTAGAAATTAGGTACACTCAAGTTTTAATTCAATTAAAAATTATCTTCTCTAATAACTGGCTTATCTTATAAATCAGTTAAACTTGATCCAATCAAGTCCAAACTATATCTAATTGAATTTTATTCAATTAGACTCGACGTTAGCCCTTTAGCTCAATCAAATTGAGCCAATTAGCAATTTGATTACTAATTGATGCTTCTGCAACATATGCACTAGACAAACATTAATAGTATTAACTATTTAATCCTAAAATGATCCTTAATCATTGATCAACCATCTGATTAGATCAAGATCTCTAATATGTGTGATCCCATAGATTCGAACCTAAGGCGATAGAATAGGAATAAATTTTTATTCCAATCAAAGTGACCATCTATCAATGGTATCCAATGGCCGAATCGGTCGAATGTGTAAAGTGACACTCTTAGAATCCATGTGGATATGTTTTTCATATGATTCATCCCCTTGAGCATAAATGCACATAGGACAACTTAGGATTTAATATTGAAACTAGATCTAGGGTTTCAGAGTTGGATCTTAAAACTTTTTCAAGATCGGACAGTGAAATACTAAAATAAATTAAAATTTATTTATAAAAAGTAGAAAATTCCTAGATCTAAGATCCTATTACATGATTATGACATGAGATTAAATCAAAAATTAAAAAATATAAGGGAAGAAGAACATGTTGATCAAATCAACATGCATCTACACTACATCTAATGCAGGTATGTAAAAATAGATCAGATCTATATTACCTGTGCAAGTTAGATGTTCAAACATGTTGATCTGGGATTGAAGATGATGCTCCAAGCTGCATAGATGTCTGGCCTCGAAGAGATGTCTACACGAGCCCATGAACTCCGATCAGAAGTTCAATGTAGAAATCAACATAATATGCTAGTCCTGTGCTGATCCTACTTTGATGATCGATCCAGTGCTTTCTTCTTTAAGACATGGATACTCCAAAAAATTAAAAGAAAGAGGAGAGATTTTAGATCTAAGACACTCTTAAAAAAATTCTCAAAAGTGGAGGAAAAAGGATGAATGGAAGAAATCCTAGAAGAAGACCCTCTTCTTCTTCTTTCTTCTTTCACCTAGACACCTAGATTAGTATCTATGAAAACCCAGCACCCAAGAACCTTTTCCCTATGATTTTCACATACCCCAAACCTCTCTCTATGATCTACAATCCATGAAAAAAATCTATCTAAAATTTATTTTAAATATTGAGATATGGAAGAGTCTTGTCCAGGTCAAATACCTAAATAAGGTAGGTCCAAAAAAGGCAACTAGTTGGGGCGCCCAAGTGTTGGGTGCCCCCTCCTTTCTTTATGCCATGGATCACCAAGAATAAATGCATAAAGCCTTCCTCCTTCTCATGAAAAAATGATAGAAAAATCAGGGATGTGGGCGGCACAAAGCAAGGAGGATTTTTAGGTGCTTAAATTGTATCTCATAGAATTTAAATCAAAACCAACTCCTAGTTTGATTTGGTCCACAATAAAATGCCATCTAAGGAATAAGGTGTTAGAAAATGTGTTCTAAAGCCAATCATCTAAGTGGTAGATGATTAGAATTGGTATATGAATTATCTAAAATAATAGTTATTTGATTGATTCATCATAAAAGTTCTATCTTCTTCAAATGAACTTCTAAATTATGATGAAGTCCCTAGAACCACAATCAATTGATAAAGAAGGATTTATCATATAGTTCTTAAATTATTCATATTCAAATAATAAGTTAATAACAAGAATAATAACATATCGAGTATAGGTCGCTGTATGCCATACGGGTTGGTTGTGCTCGTAACCAAGTGGTGTGGATACATTGGTATGGCAACTAGGTAAGATATAGAAATATATCTACATTGAATATGATCAATGTAGCACTCTACTATCAAGAATAGCTAGCTAAGGCCAATGGATATAAGTATTCCTCCGACCTGAGATCACCACAGTGACTTGCAAGCAAGTCATTATACTTTGGTGCCGGACTGCCTGTATTTCTAATATAGGTTCAAAAAATTTTTAGGTACAGTCAAGTACTTATGAAGTTGGTGTGTGAGTCAAGATAGGATTGACCACTCCTGATTAACTTTCAAAATAGAATGACTTGCTATATTTTAATTTAGCAAAACCTAGGCCTGGGTAATCCTCGTGAGGTATCATGGATTTGCAAAATTTTGAGACATAATAAAGATGACTTATATGAGTATTTGATAGCGTACTCAAAATCGTATTGAGCATTATTGATCATAGATATAAATTACAAGGTAACTATGGGCTAGGATTCTAAGAATGTTGCTTTGCATACATTCGACCTATTCAGATGTCGGAAACCATTGCTAGATGATAACTTCGATTGGTACAGAAATTAGTTCCTATGCTACCAGCTTAGGTTCGAACCTATGGGCTCACACATATTAGAGCTTGTAACCTGATAAGATGGTAAATCGATGATTGAGAATCAATGGTCAATCCATCAATATGATTGATGTTTGACCTAATGCAAGGTTGCATGAGGATCGATTAGCAATTGAATTATTAATTGACTCAATTTGATTGAGCAATCAGACTGAAATCAAGTCTAATTGAATTAGATTCAATTAAAATTAGTTTATACTTAACTAGATTAAGTCTAATTGGTTTATTGGATAAGCCAATAGCAAGAAAGAATAATTTCTTGTTTGACTAAAACTTAGGTGTACCTAATTGACTTAGGATTTAAATCAGATTTAAATCTTAATTTAATATGATTTAATTAGACTCCTAGTTGGACTAGGATCATCCTTAATTAGGTTATATTTAATCTAATCTAAATAGAATTTAAAATAGGTTCAAACCTATTTTTTCCTAGTCAAATAAGAGGAGTCCCAATTGGACTGGGACTCTCTCTCTTTCTCTTGCACCTAATAAAGGCAACGCCCATTTATTAATTTGAAATGCTTACATGAGCTTTCCTATGCCTAAGAGGCTTCTACATGCCCCATTAATCTGATTTTTTGGAATTTTTTTGACTTGGTCAGAACTAGAAAGTGGTTTGGATTAGTTTCCTATTTGATAGAGTCCTCTTTGACCAAAACTTCTTCCCTCCTTTTTTCGGACTTTTTTCCACGCCACCCAACCTTTTCTCTACCCTTCTCACTAGGATTTTGTTTGTTGGTTTTCTGGTTCTCATGCCTAAAATCAAGGAAGGGGCATCCAAGAGTTGGACGCCCCATAGGAGTCCATAAAAGACTAGGTTTGACCTAGTCATCCTTATAGAATTTGGGTACCTCCAATTAGATGGTTTGAGGACATGATAAATCCCAAAAAATTCATTGGAAACCTAAGGAAAAGGAAGAGAAGGTGTGGTGGTTTTGGGACACCAAGAATCTTGGAGGAGGACCTTTCTTTTGGACATCAAATGATGATGTCTTGACGAAGACAAGGTAAGAGAAGATTGTCTTCTCTTGTATTTTTCTTTTATGTTTCTCTCTTCTTATTTTATATGTGATTTTTCTATGATAAAAATCTAAGATAGATAAAGTGAGATGGCATAGGGATCCATGATTTAAGATGTTGGAGCATAGTAATCATCTTTGGACATGATCTTGATCATGTCCTGATGAGAGAAGGAGAAGAGAAGAAAGGTCTTATCTTAGGATTTCTTTGAGAATCCCTTCTTCTTCTTATTTCTGTGAGAATTTTTGAGAGTACAAATCAAAGATGTTAAATCTAAAAACATAGAAAAAATCTAGAGGAGAAGGTCTCCTCTTGTCGTAGCATAGAAATATTTTTAGGACATCAATCGTTGATGTCCTGAAGGAGGAGATTTATCTTCTCTTAGAATTTATTTTTTTTTATTTTATTTTCTAATTTATGGAAGATTCAAGGGTTGGATTTTTTTCTTATTTCTCCTCATGTTACTCATCTCTTAGAGTGTCCAAGAGATCCAAAGAACATGTATTTGATTAATGATCAGATAGGATCCACGAGAAGCTAGCACTTCAAGTGGATCTTCATTCGACGAACCTCTAATCTATGTTGTAGGTTCCTGTGGATCACCTATAGAGGGATCTTCATTCGACGAACCTCTGATCTATGTTGTAGATTCTTGTGGATCACCTATAGAGGTCGGATGCATATGCGGCTTTAAAAGTAACAACAAAAATTAACTATTGAGTTCTCGACCCTCACAAAGATAATAGATCTAATCTCTTGGTAACCTAGATATGATCTAGGGTTAGATCTAGAATTGTTCTAGATCTAGGTATTGATATGATCAATACCACTTATGATTGATTTATTTTTAGATTTATATTTACATCATGACATGTTACAGACATTAATGTAGGGTTTTGTAATCTGATTACATGCATATTGTAGATTAAACTATTTAATCTATGTCTTTCTCTACTTTAATTTTGAAAAAGTTTTAAAATCTATGCATGAAATCCTGCATGTTTTCCATCAGTGGTATAAGAGCAATCAGATTCTTTTATAACATGTTCATGAATGCTTAAAAATAAATCTAAAAATTAAAATTAATTAGAGATCGTACATACTACCATAAGGTTGTCCGATTGGAAGTTTAACCCCTTACAATATAAAGGTTATCTTAGTATGTGTTGATCTGAACCTAAATCATTAATTATTTATATTAGATCTAAGAAAATTTATAATTTAATTTTTTAATTTAAATCTAAAATTAAATAAATATTAGATCTATTTTAGATTATTTAGATTAGATCTAAATAATATCAGGATTGCACATACTGCCATGAGGTTATCTTGCTGTAAGATTTACCCCTTATAGTGGAAAAGTTGTTCTAGTATGTCCTATCCGAGAAACCTAAATCATAAATATGTTTGATAAGATCTAAAGTAATTTATAATTTATTTTTAAATTTTAAATCTAATATTGAATAATTTATGATCTGATTTTGATCATTTAGATGCGATCCATGTGGTATGTTTCATGTTTTGATCTGGATTTTCATGTTGCATATGTTGATATGTAGCTTCATTTTTTAATCTAGCATGCATATGTATGACATATAAGTTTTATAGAATTTAAATTGAAAACTTACATTCTACAAAATCCTAGATTCGAAACCCTAGGACATCATCGAAACACTAAAATAAATCCGATCTAAAACCATCATTTGAATTTGATTCAAAGTAAAGTGTTTATAATTTAAAAATATTTTAAATAATAAAATCAAAAATTAGTTCTGAGGTTCCATAAACCCAAACTCATAAGCTTGAACTTAATTAAGAATTAAATGATTGTTTAGGATCTAGGTTTGTGATTTGAAGAACATAAGATAATTTCATAAAACATGGTTTAATGGATAATGGGTTAGCTTTGATCAGGTCCTTAATTCGGTTAGAACTAGGGTTAGATTAAATGTGGACTTAGTTAAGAAATTGATCAAACCTAATTAATAGTTAATTAGGATTAGGTCATTTCTTTAGATCAATTCAATAGTTCTAGTTGATCAAAGTTCATACATCTAACAAATAGATACTGATCGTGGCTTAGTGGTCGAGCCTGAGTCTTTGGGCAAACCAAATCAAAACTGATAAATTGATTGGTGTCCAAGATAAGTCTGGCATCCCAAATCAAAATTGATAAAATTGATCCTAATCCTTGTTGATAACTTGAGAAGTCAGTGGGAGGACTTGACTTGGTAAAGTCAGTGAAAGCAAATTGGTCCATGTCCTTTCTATCCTTAAATCACTAATAATTCAAATTCTCTAAAATTATTAGGTCCTTAAAATGATGAAGTTATGGAGATAATCGAGTCATAGCCTCCCATTAAGGTGTTTGATAATGAGTCCATTAACTCAATAATCATTGGAGGCCCATAGGCTTGGTGCTTGTTGACTAATTGGATGATCATTCATCATATGATGAATTTGGATGTATCTCTCTAATGGTGGTTAGGTTGACCAACCATAGTTGGGCTTAATCATTCGTTAGTTAGACGCACCAAGTATAGTCATGTTAATGATTGGACCTAATTGGATCCTTACAGTGGAGGCCCTAGCCTACTGATTAGGTTTCTAGGACAAAATTAAATTACTAGAAGTTGTTTGGAGATATAATTGGTTATGAACCTATCCTTAGATATACATAGGTTGACCAACCATAGTTGGACTTATGTGCAGTCTATGTGGATTCTACTACCTACTAGGAAATTAAAGTAATTTTCCCAAATTGGAGGTAGAGGCTACCAATTTGAATAAAATAGTGGAAGAGCCTTAAGACTAAAGTCCAAGTCTCTAGACTTAATATAATTCATATACTTAGGTCATTATTCTCTTTTCTTAAAATAAGGCTAAACCCTAATTGCTTCTATCACTATTAGATAGTGATGACTTATGGGACCCAACTTTGATAATTAGTATTGAAAGTTGAATTTGGTTCAGTAGTACAAATGGATTCATACTGGAGCCTCTTAACCCAGTAAAAATAATTAGTCCAAAATTGACCGAAATCATGTATAGTGCTTCTACTACTAGAAGCAGGGTCATAGCAAGAAGAATTATCTCGCTTCCCATGACCAAAATAGGCTGAACACAAGAAACGAGCAAAAGTTGCTCATTAAGGATGTTATATGATAACACCTTAAAATTTCTCTGTATATAATTCTACTACATGGGTATCAGATACTGATAATCTTATGCAATTTGTTGCAAAGACTACAAGTAAGTGGAATATTTAAAAATGGTGAGAAATACCTAAACATTGGGGATGGAAGTCTTATTCCAGTCCTAGCTTTACGAATTGTCAAGCTTATTTTCAAAAGATGTCATTTTGAGTGATTGTCACTATTGTCCATTGTTAACGATAAATATGATCTCTATTCACCTTTTGGTTAGAGATGATTATCATTTATTAATAAAGAAGATTATTATAATGTTATTATGAATAATATTACAGTAATACATGGATCGTAAAGAAATGATATTCAATATTTATACAGCGTCTTAAGTGTAATGTACACACTTAAGTTAGATTATGTCATGGATATCTATCTTTGGCATTATAGACATAGTCTTCTTGACAAGAATAGGATAAACGGATTAGCTTGAGAGGAAAATTACAACATCAATGATTGTGAATCATTGATAGCCTATAAATCTTATCTTCTTGGAAAGATGATAAAGTCACCTTATAGTGGAAAAGGTGAAGGAGCCGATAAAGTTCTTGTTGGAAAATATGTCCTAAAGCCAATCATCTAAGTAGTAGATGATTGAAATTAGTATATGAATTATCTAATAATAATAGTTATTTGGCTAGATCATCATAAAAGTTCTATATTCCTTAAATGAACTCCTAAATTTTGATGAAGTCCTTAGAAACCATAATCAATAGATAAAGAAGGATTTATCGGATGGTTCTTAAATTGTTCATGACCAAATGATAAGTTATTAACAAGAACGATAACTTATCGAGTGTCGGTCGCTGTATGCCAAATGCGTTGGTTGTCCTCGTAACCAAGTAGTATGAAGACATTGGTATGGCATCCAAGTAAGATGTAGAAGTACATTTGCGTTGATCGTTACCAATGTAGTACTCTACTGTCAAGAGTAGCTAGCTAAGACTAATAGGTATAAGTGTCCCTCCGACCTGAGATCACCATGGTGACATGCAAGCAACTCACTATACTTTGGTGCCGGACTGCCTGTATTTCTAATATAGGTTCGAAAGATTTCTGGGTACAGTCTAGTACTTATAAAGTCGATGTATAAGTCAAGATTGGATTGACCACTCTAGATTAACTTTAGAAAGAGAATGACTCACTATGTTTCAATTTAGCAAAACCTAGGCCTAGGTAATCCTTGTAAGGTGTCACAGGATTTGCAAAATTTTGAGACACAATAAAGATGACTTGTATGAGTGTTTGACAGTGTACTCGAAGTTGTCTTGAGCATTATTGATCATAGGGATGAATTATGTGGTAACCATGGGCCAAGGTTCTAAGAATGTTGCTTCGTATACATTCGACCTATCCGGACATCGAAAACCATTGCTAGATGGTAACTTCGATTCCTACAGAAATTGGTTCCTATGCTACCGGCTTAGGTTTGAACCTATGGACATGCATTAAAGCTTATAACTTGATCAGATGGTTAATCAACAATTGAGAATCGTTCTAAGGTCAATCCATCAATACGATTGATGTTTGACCTAATGCAAGTATTGTAGGAGGATTGGTTACCAATTAGATTGCTAATTGGCTCGATCTGATTGAGCAATTAGGCTACGTTCAAGTCTAATTGAATTAGATTCAATTAGAATTGGTTTGGACTTAATTATATTAAGTCTAATTGGTTTATTGGATAAACCAATTGCAAGAAAGAACAATTCCTTGTTTGACAAGAACTTGGGTGCACCTAATTAATTTAAGATTTAAATCAGATTTAAATATTGATTTAATCTAATTTAATTAGGCTCCTTGTTGGATAAGGATCACCCTTAATTGGGCTACATTTAATCTAATTTAAATATGATTTAAATCAGGTTCAAATATATTTTGATGTAGTCAAACAAGAGGAGTCCCAGTTGGACTGGAACTCTCTCTCTTTCTCTTGCACCAAAGACCCCACGCCCATTATTTTAATTCCTGATTTTTTTCTATGTGAAATCCCATGTCAAAGAGGACTATCCACACCCACATATCAGATTTTTTGGGAGTTTGTTATGACTTGGTCAAAACAAGAAAGAGTTGGGATTTCTTTCCTTCTTGCAAGAGTCCCCTTTTGACCAAACTCCTTTCTCCCTTGTGCGCCACCTCTACCCACACCCTCCTTTTGATTTCCACCCTTTCTCCCTTTCTTTTGTGTGTTGGTTTTCTATTTCACATGCCAAAAATCAAGGAAGGGGTGTCCAAGAGTTGGACGCCCCATAGAAGTCCTACTTTGATTAGGTTTTGACCTAGTCTTGCAACAAAAGGTGGACGCCTCTTATGAGATAGTTTTAGGATGTGAAAAATCCTAGAAAAATCATAAAAAATCAGAAGAAAAGGAGGAGAAGTCTTGGAGGATTTTTGGCATTATGATTCATGGAGAAGAGCCTTCAATTAAGATATGAAATATTGACGTCTTGAAGAGACAAGGTAAGAGAAGATTGTCTTCTCTTATATTTTTCTTTTATGTTCCTCTCTTTCTATTTTATTTATAATTTTTATATAATAAAAATTTTTGAGAGAGAGAGGATTTGTGTGTGGGGGTTAGTTCTCCAAGTTGTTGGTGCATGGTGTTAATTTTTTGACATGATCTAATTATGTCCTGATGCAAAAAGAAGAAGAAAAGAAGGTCTTCTCTTAGGGTTTCTTTGAGAATCCTTCTTCTCCTTTTTTTTGTGGGATTTTTGTATGAATAAAATTAAAAATATTAGATCTAGAAATTTAAGAGAAATTCTAGAGGAGATGGTCTCCTCTTATCCTAGCATAGAGATATTTTCAATACATCAACCATTGATGTCCTGAAGGAGAAGATTTGTCTTATCTTTGGATTTATTTTTTCTTGATTTTATTTTTTAATTTATGAGAGATCCATGGGTTGGATTCCTTCCTTATTTCTTAATATATTTTTCATCTCTTGGAGTATCCAAGAGATCCAAAGAATATGTATTTGATTAACCATTAGGAGGGATCTACGAGAAGCTAGCACTGCGAGCGGATCTTCATACGACGAACCTTCGATCTGTGTTGCAGGTTCATGTGGATCATCTATAGAGGTCGGATGCTTGTACGACTCCAAAGCCAACAATGGATTCAATCGTGGAGTTCTCGACCCACGTAAAGGTAAGAGATATGATCTCTTGGTGACCTAGATGCGATCTAGGGTTAGATCTAGAATTATTCTAGATCTTGGTATTGATATGATCAATACCACTTATGATTAATTTAATTTTAAATTTATATTTATATCATAATATATTATAGATCTTGATGTAGGGTTTTGTAATTTAATTACATGCATGTTGTAGATTAAATAGTTTAATCTATCTCTTTTGCTACTTTATATTTTGAAAAAAATTTAAAATCTGTGCATGAAATCTTGCATGTTTCTTAACAGTAGTATTAGAGCATCTAGGTTCTTTTATAACATGATCATGTTTGTATTAGATTAAATCAAAAAACTAAAATTAGTTAAAGATCGCATATACTGCAAGAAAATGTTATCCTAGTATGTGTTGATCTGAATCTGAATCAAGAATAATTTAGATTAGATCTAAAAAAATTTATGATTCAATTTTTTAATTTAAATCTAAAATAAAATTGATATTTGATCTATTTTAAATTATTTAGATTAGATCTAAATAATATTAGGATTGCACATACCGTCATAAGATTATCCTGCTGTAAGATTTACTCCTTACAGTGGAATGGTTGTCCTAGTTATGTGCTGATCCAAGAAACCTAAGTCATAAATATGCTAGATGAGATCTAAAGTGATTTATGATTTATTTTTAGATTTTAAATCTAATTTTAAATAATTTATGTTCGGATCCACATGATGTGTTTTATGTTTAGATCTAGATCCTCTTATTGCATATGTTAATATGTAATTTTTGTTTTGAATCTGCAATGTATGTGTATGACATATTTGTTTTGTAGAATTGAAATTGAGAACTTACTTTCTACAAAGTCCTAGATTCGAAATCCCAGGCATGATCTAAATAATGAAATAAATCAGATCTAAAATCATGTATTGAATATGATTCAATGTAAATTATTTATAATTTAAAAATATTTTAAATAATAAAATTAGAAACTAGTTCTAAGATTTCATAAACCCAATCTTTGGACTTATTTGAGAATTAAGTGATTGTTTAGGATCTAAGTTTATGATTTGAAGATCCTAAGACAATTTCATAAAACTTGGGTAAAAGCTTAAATGGGTTAGTTTTGACAAGGTCATTAATTGGGTTTGACCTAGGGTTAGATTAAATATGGACTTAGTTAAAAAATTGATCGAACCTAATTAATAGTTAATTAGAATTAGGTCATTTTTTTTCTATAGATCAATTCAATAGTTGTAGTTGGTCAAAGTTCATATATCTAACAAATAGACTTGATCGTGGCTCAGTGGTCAAACCTGAGTCTTTAGGCAGACCAAATCAACACTGACAAACTAATTGGTGTCTAAGCTAAGTCTGGCATTTCAGATCGATGGTTTTTAATTGGCAGCCCACTTACCTGACCATTTCTAATGGTGTCTAAGGCAAGCCTTGGCAAACCCTCCTATCTATCTCACTTACCTAGCCAATGTGGTTAATCAGATTTTGATTAGGTTGCTTATTGATTCGTGCTAACCCATGTCACCTAAGAATTCAATGAGACTGATTTCATTCAGTGAGATTGATATAGGAGCCCATGCACCAAAATTGATCATAATCCTCATCAGTGACTTGTAAAGTCAGTAGGAGGACCTGACTTGGTGAAGCCAATAGGAGCAAATTGATCCATGTCCTTTTTATCCTTAAATTACTAATAATTTAAATCCTCTAAAATTATTAGATCCTTAAAATGATGAAGTTTTGGAGATAACCAAGTCATAGCCTCCCATTAAGGTGTTTGATAATGAGTCCATTAACTCAATAATCATTGGAAGCCCAAAGGCTTGGTGCTTGTTGACTAATGAAATTATCATTCATTATATGATGACTTGGATGTATCTCTATAATGGTGGTTAGGTTGGCCAACCAAAGTTGGGCCTAATCATTCATTGGTTAGATGCACCAAGTATAGTCATATTAATGGTTGGACCTAACTGAATCCTTATAGTGGAGGCCAAAGTCTACTATTTAGATTTTTGGGGCAAAATTAAATTACTAGAAATTATTTGAAGAAATAATTGGTTATGAACCCAGCCTTAGATGTACATGGATTGGCCAACCAAAGATGGACTCATGAGCAGTCTATGTGGATTCTAGTACCTACGAGAAAATTAAAATAATTTCCTGAATTGGAGATAGAGGCTACCAATTCGAACAAAATAATGGGAGAACCTTTAGACTAAAGTCCAAGTTTTTAGACTTAATATAATTCATATACTTAGGTCATTGTTCTTTATTCTTAGATTAAGGCTAAACTCTAATTGCTCCTATCACTGTTAGATAGTGATGACTTATGGGACCCAACTTATAATTACTATTGAAAGTTGAATTTGTTTCAGCAGTACGAATGGATTCGTATTGGAGCTTCAAAGCCGAGTCAAAATAATTAGTCCAAAGTTAACCTAAATCAAGCATTGTGCTTCTAATGTTAGAAGCACGGTCATAGAAAGAAGAATTATCTTGTTTCACTTGACCATAATAGGCTGAACAAGAGAAAGGAGCAAAAGTTGCTCATTAAAGATGTTATATGATAATACATTAAAATTTCTCTATAAATAATTCTACTACATCGGTATTAGATGTCGGTAGTCTTATGCAATTTGTTGCAAAGACTATAAGTAAGTGTGATATTTGAAAATAGTGAGAAATACCTGAACATTAGGGATGGAAGTCTTGTTCCAATCCTAGCTTTAGGATTTGTCAAGCTTATTTTCAATAGATGTCATGTTGAGTGATTGTCACTATTATCCATCATTTATGATTAATGTGATCTCTGATAGCCTTTTTGTTAGAGATGGTTATCATTTATTAATAAAAGATATTATTTTGATATTATTATGAATAATATTACAGTAATACATGGATAATAAAAAATAATATTTAATATTTATATAGCCTATTTAATGTAATGTACACACCCAAGTTAGATTATGTCATGGATATCTATCTTTGGCATTATAGACTTAGTCATCTTGATAAGAACAGAATAAATGGGTTATCTTTAGAGGGAAACCTCGACATCAATAATTGCGAATCATTAATAGCCTATGAATCTTATCTTCTTGGGAAGATGACAAAGTCACCTTTTACTGAAAATGGTGAAGGAGCCGATAAAGTTCTAAGTCTCATACATAGTGATGTATGTGGACATATGAACTTAAGTGCTAAAGAAAGATACTAATATTTCATTACAAATAACCTATCCGAGCATGGGTGCATATGGCCTAAATTATTTGAAATGTTCAAATGATTCAATAATAAAATAGAAAAATAAATTGAAAAGGTATCAGAACTCTTCAATCGAAATGAGGAGGCCAATACTTATTCAATGAGTTTTTAACATATCTACAAGAGAATTGGATTCTCTCTCAAGTGAATTTTTTTTGGAGCACTATGTATCTGAAAGAAGAAATTGAACTTTGTTAGACATGGATCAATCCACTATAGGGTTCACTTGTCTGCCTTTTTCTAGATTGTGCTCTTGTGGCTACTAGTTTTACTCTAAAAAAGGTTCTGAGTAAATCTATCACATAGATTCCATATGGGATATGGATCGAGCGTAGACCAAGACTCTCTTACTTTTAGGTTTGGAGTTGGTCGGCCTATGCCGTATATTTGCACATAGATAAACTTGGATTCTAGTCTAATAAGTATTTAAAGGTTATTAATTCTACTATGCTAAAGAACACAAGATGTTCATCAACAGTAGGCCATTTCTTTTGGAAAGAAGTTTCTTAGAAAAGGAACTGATGCCTATCAAGTTAAACTTGAAAAAGTTTGACCGGTAGAAAAGAATCGATGCAATCTAGTAAACCTACAGAACTGAATTTGATCAGATCAAATCTGGAGCCCATTAAAGTGTCATCTTTAAGGAGATCCAGTAGAGTACCACATCAGCTAGATAGATACTTTAGTATCTAAGTTCGGGATGGCGATCCTGTTGAGCTCGATAAGAACAATAAGGATCCGATCACCTATAGGGATACAATGCAGTGATCTGGAGTGACATGATCCAAATTGAAGTGCATGAAAATCAATAGTTCATGGATACTAGTTGATTCACCTAAAGGGATAAAATCTATTGGGTGTGAATGGATTTTCAAAAGGATCAGAGTAGCACAGACGGGAAGGTAAAGACCTTAAGGTCCGTTTGGCTATTACCATAGAATTAGAACATACGTTTTGAATGTATGCCTTTGTTATGAACAAAGATAAATTCTACATTTATAATTGAATAAAATATTCTATAGTGTTATTTCTTGTGTTGTCTGTGGATGAAATTCTCTTAATCGAGAATGACATCCCAACATTATAAAGAATAAAGGTTTAGCTGCCGCCTTATTTCTCCATGTACGTGACTAGACATGGTATACTCACTAGAGGTAATGAGCAGATACAAATCTGATCCAAGTGAGAGCCACTAGAAGATTGTATTGATAATCCTTAAGTATTTGAAAAATACTAAGATCTAGTGACTCAAATATGGAAGTACTGACTTAAAACATGCGGATGTTTTAATTTCAGTTAGAACAAGATGACAACTAAAGAATGTCGGCTCATACCCTAATCGTAGGAGCAATCTACAGAAAATGTTCCAAGCAGGATGCTTTAGCCTATTCAGTTAGTGATGCAGAGATATCGTGGCATATGATACTGCCATGTAAGCTGTATAGTTGTTGAGTTCATTAGCAGGTTGGGAGTGGCACCCTCCACCGATAGTTCAGTCCTATCGTAGCACTGAAGCCATAGCTCAGACAAAAGAATTGAAGAACCAGCATATTCTGCATTGCTATTACCTTTGATTTTTTATCAGAGTGACGTCGATCATTAGAAGATCGATGGAAAAGGAGAACTTGATCGACCCATTTGCTAAGGCCTCAAAACTAAGAAGTTCTATGAACTCAAGTGGAAGATAGGATATTTGATATCATTCTGATTGACTTTAATCCAAGTGGGAGTTGTTGAAAAATGTGTCCTAAAGCCAATCATCTAAGTAGCAGATGATTGAAATTAGTATATGAATTATCTAATAATAATAGATACTTGGCTAGTTCATCATAAAAGTTCTATCTTCCTTAAATGAACTCCTAAATTATGATGAAGTCCTTAGAACCATAATCAATCGATAAAGGAGGATTTATTGAATGGTTTTTAAATTGTTCACGATCAAATGATAAGTTATTAATAAGGATAATAACTTATCGAGTGTAGGTCGCTGTATGCTATATGTGTTAGTTGTCCTCATAACCAAGTAGTGTGAAGACACTAGTATGGCATCTAGGTGAGATGTAGGAGTACATCTGCACTGAACGTGATCAATATAGCACTATACTGTTAAGAGTAGCTAGCTAAGACCAGTGGGTATAAGTGTCCTTTCGATCTGAGATCACCACGATGACTTGCAAGCAACTAACTATACTTTGGTGTCGGACTGCCTATATTTCTAATATAGGTTTGAAAGATATTTGGGTACAGTCAAGTACTTATAAAGTCGGTGTGTAAGTCAAGATGGGATTGACCACTCCTAATTAACTTCAGAAAGAGAATAACTCACTGTGTTTCAATTTAGCAAAACCTAGGCCTGGGTTATCTTTGTGAGGTTTCACAGGATTTGCAAAATTTTGAGATACAATAGAGATGACTTGTATGAGTATTTGATAGCGTACTCAAAGTTGTCTTGAGAATTATTGGTCATAGGGATGAATTATATGGTAACCATGGGCCAGGATTCTAAGAATGTTGCTTTGTATACATTCGACCTATCCAGACGTCGTAAATCATTGCTAGATGACAAGTTCGATTGATATAGAAATTGATTCTGATGCTACTAACTTAGGTTCGAACATATGGGGTCACACACATTAGAGCTTATAACCTGATCAGATGGTTAATCAATGATTGAGAATTGTTCTAAGTTCAATCCATCAATACGATTGATGTTTGACCTAATGCAAGTGTTGAAGGAGAATTGATTAGTAATTGAATTACTAATTGGCTCAATCTGATTGAGCAATTAGGTTGAGCTCAAGTCTAATTGAATTAGATTCAACTAGAATTGGTTTAGACTTAATTAGATTAAGTCTAGTTGATTTATTGAATATGCCAATTGTAAGAAAGAATAATTCCTTGTTTGACTAGGACTTGGGTGCACCTAATTAATTTAGAATTTAAATCAGATTTAAATCTTGATTTAATCTGAATTAAATTGGCTCCTAGTTGGACAAGGATCATCTTTAATTGGGTTTCATTTAATTTAGCTTAAATATGATTTAAATCAGGTCCAAATCTATTTTGACCTAGTCAAACAAGCGAAGTCCCAGTTGGACTAGGACTCTCTCTCTTTCTCTTGCACCTAAGACCCCATGCCCATTATTTTTATTCCTGATTTTTTCTATGCAAAATTCCACCCCAAAGAGGAGTATCGATGCCCACATATCAGATTTTTTGGGAGTTTGTTCTGACTTGGTCAAAACAAGAAAGAGTTGGGATTTCTTTCCTTCTTGCAAGAGTCCCCTTTTGACCAAACTCCTTTCTCCCTTGTGTGCCACCTCTACCCATGCCCTCCTTTTGAATTCTTCCCTTTCTCCCTTTCTTTTGTGTGTTGGTTTTCTATTTCACATGCCAAAAATCAAGGAAGGGGCATCCACGAGTTGGACGCCCCATAGAAGAAGATGGACGCCTCTAAGGAGATGGTTTAGGATGTAAAAAATCCTAAAAAAATAATAAAAAATTAGAAGAAAATGAGAAGAAGGCTTGGATGATTTGTGGCACCAAGATTCATGTAGAAGAGCCTTCAATTAAGATATCAAAGGTTGATGTCTTGAAGAGACAAGGTAAGAGAAGATTATCTTCTCTTATATTTTTCTTTTATGTTTTTCTCTTTCTATTTTATTTATAATTTTTATATGATAAAAGTTTGAGAGAGAGAGAGGATTTGGGTGTGGGGATGAGTGCTCCAAGTTGTTAGGGCATCGTGTTAATTTTTAGACATGATCTGATCTTGTCTTGATGCGAAAAGAAGAAGAGAAGAAGGTCTTCTCTTAGGGTTTCTTTGAGAATCCTTCTTCTTCTTTTTTTTATTAGATTTTTATATGAATAAAATTAGAAATATTAGAGGAGAAGGTCTCCTCTTGTCCTAGCATAGAGATATTTTCTGAACATCAACCATTGATGTCCTGAAGGAGAAGATTTGTCTTCTCTTAGGATTTATTTTTTCTTGATTTTATTTTCTGATTTATGAAAGATCAAAGGATTGGATTCTTTCCTTATTCTTCCTCATGTTCTTCATCTCTTTGAGTGTCCAAGAGATCCAAAGAACATGTATTTGATTAACCATTAGGAGGAATCCATCAGAAGCTATTACTTCGAATGGATCTTCGTTCGACGAACCTCCAATCTGTGTTGTAGGTTCGTGTGGATCAACTGTAGAGGCTGGATGCTTGTGCAGCTCCAAAGATAATAACGGATATAACTACAGAGTTCTCGATCCATGCAAAGATAAGAGATCTGATCTCTTGGTGATCTAGATGCGATCTAGTGTTAGATTTAGAATTATTCTAGTTCTAGGTATTAATATGATCAATACCACTTATGATTAATTTAATTTCATATTTATATTAGCATCATAACATGTTACAGATTCTTGATGTAGGACTTTATAACTTGATTACATGCATGTTGTAGATTAAATAGTTTAATCTATGTCTTTTGCTGCTCTATATTTCGAAAAAGTTTTGAAATCTATGCATGAAACCCTACATATTTCTTAATAGTTCTAAGTCTCATATATAGTGATGTATGTAGACCTATTAACTTAAGTGCCAAAGGAAGATATTAATATTTCATTATGGATGACCATCTGGTCATGGGTGCATCAAGCTTGAATCATTTGAAATATTCAAATGATTCAATAATGAAATAGAGAAATAAAATAGATAAGGTATTAAAACTCTTCAATCAGATCGAGGAGGCAAATACTTATCTAGTGAAGTTTGTGACATATCTAAGAGAGAATTGGATTCTCTCTCAGTGGATTTCTTTTTAGAATATAGTGTATTTGAAAGAAGAAATTGAACTTTGTTAGACATGATTCAATCCATGATAGGGTTCACTAGTCTGCCTAATTCAGGGTTATACTTTACTGACTACTTATTTTACTTTGAAAAAGGTTTTGAGTAAATCTATCGCATAGACTCCATATTGGATATGGATCGGGCATAGACGTAGACTCTCTCACCTTCAATTTTGGGATTGATTGGGCTATGTCAAAGATTTGCATACAGATAAACTTGGATCCTGGTCCAAGAAGTGTTTAAGGGTTATTAATTCTACTATGCTAACGAACATAAGATGTTCATCAGCAGTAGGGCATTTCTTTTTAGAAAGGAGTTCCTTGAGAAGAAACTGATGCTTCTCAAGTTAAACTTATAAAAGTTTGACTGGTAGAAAAGAATCGACGTTATCTGAAAAATCTATACAACCAGATTTGATCAAATCAAATCTGGAGCCCATTAAAGTATCACCATTAAGAAAATCCGGTAGAGTACCACATTAGTCGGATAGATACTTTAGTATCTAGGTCCAGGATGGCGATCCTATTGAGCTTAATGAGAACAATAAGGATCCGATCACCTATAGAGACACAATGTAGTGGCCTAACTCTAAGAAGTGGCTTCAAGCCATATGATCTAAATTAAAGTCTATGAAAATCAATAGTGTATAGACACTAGTTGATTCACCTAAAGAGATAAAATTCATTAGGTGTGAATGAATTTTTAGTAAGATCAGAGTAGCGCAGATGGGAAGGTAAAGATCTATAAGACCCATTTGGCTATTATCTCAGTTTTCGAACATACGTTCTGAACGTATATCTTTGTTATAAACTAAGACAAACCTTGTATTTATAATTGGATAAAATATTTTGTAGTATTATTTCTTACGATGTTTGAGGATGAAATTCTCTTAATCGAGAATGGCATTCCAGCAATGCAAAGAATAAAGATTTAGCTATCATCTTATTTCTCCATGTATGAGACCAGACATGGTATACTCAACAGAGATAGTGAGTAGATACCAGTCTGATCGAAGTTAAAGCCACTAAAAGATTGTATAGACATTCCTTAAGTATTTAGAAAATACTAAGATTCAATGACTCAAATATGGAAGTACTAACTTAAAACATGTGGATGTTTTAATTTTAGTCAAAACAAAATAACAACAAGAGAATGTCAGGTCATACACTAATTATAGGAGTAATCTACTGAAAAGGTTTCAAGCAGTATACTTTAGCCTATTCAGTTAGTGATGTAGAGCACATCATGGCATATGATGCTGCCATGTAAGCTACGTAGTTGTTGAGGTTCATTAGCTGGTTGGGAGTGGCACCCTTCACCAATGGTCTAGTCCTATCATAGCACTACAACCATACCTCAGGCTAAAGAACCCAAGGACTAGCATATTCTACATCGCTTTCACCTTAGATATTAGATCTGGTTGATGTCGATATTTAGAAGATCGATGTAAAAGGAGAACTTCACCGACCCATTTGCTAAGGCCTCGGACCTAAGGAGTTCTACAAACTTAAGTGGAAGATAGGTATTTGATATTGTTCTGATTGGCTTTAGTCCAAGTGGGAGTTGTTGGAAAATGTGTCCTAAAGTCAATCATCTAAGTGATAGATGATTGAAATTAGTATATGAATTATCTAATAATAATAGTTATTTGGTTGATTCATCATAAAAGTTCAATCTTCTTTAAATGAACTTCTAAATTATGATGAAGTCCTTAGAACCATAATCAATGGATAAAAAAGAATTTATCGAATGGTTCTTAAATTGTTCACGATCAAATGATAAGTTATTAATAAGGATGATAATTTATCGAGTGTAGATCACTATATGCCATATGTATTGATTTTCCTCGCAACCAAGTGGTATGAAGACACTGGTATGGCATCCAGGTAAGATGTAAAAAAATATCTGCATGGAACATGACCAATGTAGCACTCTACTGTTAAGAGTAGCTAGCTAAGGTCAATGGGTATAAGTGTTCCTTCGACCTGAGATCATCATGGTGACATGCTAGCAACTCACTATACTTTGTTGTGTCGGACTGCCTATATTTCTAATATATGTTTGGAAGGTTTTTACATATAGTCAATTACTTGTGAAGTCGGTGGATGAGTCGAGATGGGTTTTTCATTCCTAATTAACTTCAAAAAGAGAATGACTCGCTATGTTTCAATTTAGCAAAACCTAGGCCTGGGTAATCCACGTGAGGTTTCACAGGATTTGCAAAATTTTGAGACACAATAGAGATGACTTATATGAGTATTTGATAGCATACTTGAAGTCATCTTGAGCATTATTGATCATAGGGATGAATTATATGGTAACTATGGGCCAGAATTCTAAGAATGTTGCTTTGCATACATTCGATCTATCCGAATGTCGGAATGCATTCTTAGATGGTAACTTTGATTGGTTATAGGAATTCATTTCTATACTACCAGCTTAGATTCAAACCTATGGGATCACACACATTATAGCTTATAACCTGATCAGATGGTTAATCGATGATTGAGAATCATTTTAAGGTCAATTCATCAATGCGATTGATGTTTGACCTAATGCAAGTGTTGCAGGAGGATCGATTATCAATTAGATTTCTAATTAGCTCAATTTGATTGAGCACTTAGGCTGAGATCAAGTCTAATTAAATTATATTCAATTAGAATAGATTTGGAGTTAATTAGATTAAGTTTAATTAGTTTATTGGATAAGCCAATAGTAAGAAAGAATAATTTCTTATTTGACTAGGACTTTGGTGCACCTAATTGACTTATGATTTAAATCAGATTTAAATCTTGATTTAATCTAATTTAATTAGGCTTCTAGTTGGACTAGGATCATCCTTAATTGGGTGGCATTTAGTCTAATTTAAATAGGATTTAAATTAGGTTCAAACCTATTTTGACCTGGTCAAATAAGAGGAGTCCTAGTTGGACTAGGAATCTCTCTCTTTCTCTTGCACCTAATAAAGACAATGCCTGCTTATTAATTCCTGATGTTTATGTGAGCTTTTCCATGCTTAAGAAGCTTCTTCACACCCTATTAATCTAATTTTTTGGAATTTGTTTTGACTTGGTCAGAACTAGAATGTGGTTTGGATTAGTTTCCTATTTGATAAAGTCCCCTTTGACCAAAACTTCTTCCCTCCTTTTGTATTTTTTCCCATGACAGCCAACCTTTTCTCTGCCCTTCTCCCCAAGATTTTGTGCATTGGTTTCCTGGTTCTCATGCCTAAAATCAAGAAAGGGGCATCCAAGAGTTGGACGCCCAATAGGAGTTAAAAGACTAGGTTTGACCTAGTCATCCTTATAAAATTGGGGCTTCTCCTATGAGATGGTTTGAGGATGTGATAAATCCCAAAAAGTTCATTAAAAATCTGAGGAAAAAGAGGAGAAAGCATGATGGTTTTGGGATAGCAAGACTCTTGGAGGAGGACCTTTCTTTTGAACATCAAATGATGATGTCTTGATGAAGACAAGGTAAGAGAAGATTGTCTTCCCTTGTATTTTTCTTTTATGTTTCTCTCTTCTTATTTTATATGTGATTTTTCTATGATAAAAATTTAGGAGAAAAAAAGTGAGATGGCATGGGGATCCGTGCTTCATGGTGTTGGAGCATAGTGATCATCTTTGAACATGATTTGATCAAGTCCCGATGAGAGAAGGAGAAGAGAAGAAAAGTCTTCTCTTAGGATTTCTTTGAGAATCCTTCTTCACCTTATTTTTGTGAGAATTTTTAAGAGTAAAAATCAAAGATGTTAGATCTAGAAACATTGAAAAAATTTAGAGGAGAAGGTCTCCTCTTGTCCTAGCATAAGGATGTTTTCAGGACATTAATCATTAATGTCCTAAACGAGAAGATTTATCTTCTCTTAGGATTTATTTTTTTTGTTTTATTTTTTGATTTATGAGAGATCGAAGGGTTGGATTTTTTTCTTATTCCTCCTCATGTTCTTCATCTCTTGGAGTATTCAAGTGATCCAAAGAACATGTATTTGATTAACCATCAGGAGGAATCCGCGAGAAGCTAGCACTTCGAGTGGATCTTCGTTCGACGAACCACGATCTATGTTGCTGGTTCGTGTGGATCACTTGTAAAGGTCGAACACATGCGTGGCCCTAAAAATAATAACAAAAAGTAACCATGGAGTTCTCGACCCATGCAAAGGTAAGAGATCTAATCTCTTGGTAACTTAGATATGATCTGAGGTTAGATCTAGAATTATTCTGGATCTAGATATTGATATGATCAATACCACTTATAATTAATTTATTTTTATATTTATACTTGCATCATGACATCTTACAGATCCTTGATGTAGGGTTTTATAATCTGATTACATGCATATTATGGATTAAACTATTTAATCTATGTCTTCCGCTGTTTTAATTTTGAAAAAAAATTTAAAATCTATGCATGAAACTAGCATGTTTCCCATCATAAGGGAAGATTATGGGAGTGCGTGAAGGCCTAGGAAAAGATTTTTTCACATTCCAAATCAAAAAGAAGGGGCGTGGGGGGTGTGAGGAGTCAATGGCGCAAGAAATAGGGAGTCCTAGTCATGCTAGGACTCCTATTTCGACTTGGTCCAAGTGATCTATGAACCAAATTAAATTAGAATTTATTTAATCTAATTAGAATAAGTCTTAGTCCAACTAATAATCTAATTAAATTAAAATAAATTAGATTTAATTTAGATTTAATTTCTAATCAAATTAGAGATGGGGTTCAATCAAGTCCTAATTGAACTAGGACTAGTTCTTCCTTGCAATTGGCTTGTCCAATAAATCAATTAGACTTAATCCAATCAAGTCCAAATCAAATTTAATTAAATCATATTTAATTGGACTTAATCTTATCCCTTTGGCTTAATCAAATTAAGTTAATTAGTAATTAAATTGCTAATCGATCCTCCTGCAATACTTGCACTAGGTTAAACATCAATTGTGTTGATTATTTAACCTTAGAACGATTCTCAATCATTGATCAACCATCCAATTAGATCATGAACTCTAATATGTGTGACTCCATAGGTTCGAACCTAAGTCGATAGCATAGCAATAAATTTTCGTACCAGTCGAAGTGACCATCTAGCAATGGTACCTGATGGTCGGATAGGTCAAATATGTAAAACAACATCCTTAGAATTCATGTGGATATGTTTCCATATAATTCATCTCCTTGACCAAAATGCTCATAGGATACCTTAGAGTTCAACTGTTAACTCTAATTAGGTTGTCTATATTATATTTTAAAATACCAAATGCATCTCACAGATTATTCTGGGTAAGGTTTTGCTATATTGAAATACAGTGATGCATTCTTCTCCAACTCTTGGAGTGGTCAATCCCATCTTGACCATACTCTAACTTCGCATGTACTTGATTATGCCTAGAAACCTTCAATTACTGAATTAGAAATTTAGTTAGTTCGATATAAAAGCACAGTAAGTTGCTTGCAAGTCATTAAGATGATCTCAGATCAAAGGGATACTTATACCTATATCCCATCAAAGACATTCTCGATAGCAGAATGCTCTGGAGTTCATCACATTCAGTGATGACGTACCTCTACAGCTTACTTATATGCTATACTAGTGTCTCCACACTTCTTGGTTAAGAGGATAACCAACCTATATGGCGTACAGTGATATATGCTCAATAGACGCTGTCGTCCTTATTAACAGCCTATCATTTGGTCGTGAACAGTTTTAAGGACTAATCGATAAATTCTCTCTTTATCGAATCAAAATAATCCTAAAGACTTTATTACAATAATGGAGTTCGTTAGAGGATGAAAACTTATGATGAAAATACCAAAACTATATTTTATTAATTAATAAATTAATTAAAATTATAATATAGCTCAACCATCAACAAGCGATGATTGGCTTTGGGATGCATTTTCCAACAACTTTCACCTATTCTAAAGTCACTCGGCATAGTATCTAATACCCATCTTCGACTTATGGTTGTCGAACTACTTTATTGCTAGGGCTTTAGTGAAGGGGTCGGCCAGGTTCTTCTTTCCATCAATTTTTTAAAGGTCGACATCACCTCGATCCATGATTTCCCAAACTAGGTGGAAGCAGCACAGAATGTGCTTCGTCTGCTGGTGTGCCTTTGGTTCCTTCATCTGAGCTATGGCACCAATGCTATCACAGTAAAGTAGGACCAGACCATCTAGGGAGGGTGCTACTCCGAGCTCGGTGATAAACTTTCTCAGCCATACAGCTTCCTTCATGTCATCTAATGCTGCGATGTACTCTGCTTCGCAAATAGAGTCTGCCATAGTATGCTGCTAGAAACTCTTCTAGTAGATAGCTCCATCATTCAGAGTTAAGGTATATCCTGACATGCTTCTATTGTCATCATGGTCAGATTAAAAGCTGAAGTCTGTAAATTCCATAAGTTTTAGATCTGACTCATCATAAACCAACCATTGGTCTTTAGTATTTCTCAAATACTTAAGGATGGCTTTAACCACCTTTTAGTGATTTTTTCTAGGATCAAACAAGTATCTACTCACTACTCCTAGTGAGGATGCTACATATGGTCTCGTACATGTCATAGCGTATATAATAAATCCCACTATCGAAGCATATGGAACTCTACTCATACGCTCTCTCTCTTCAGGAGCTGTCAGACAATCCTTCTTAGAAATAAAAATTCCATGACCTATTAAGAGAAAGCCCTTTTTGAAATTTCCCATGCTGAACTTCTTCAGCACATCCCTATAGATCTTCATCCCTAGGATGTAGCATGCTTCACCCAAGTCCTTCATGGAGAACTAAGATGACAACAAAACTTTTATTTCCTGCAATGCGGGGATGTCATTTCCAATTAAGAAAATATCATCCACGTATAAGACAAGGAATACCACTGCTGGTCCATTTGTCCATTTGTAAATGCAGGGCTCTTCTTCATTCTTAATGAGGCCATACATTTTGATTATCTTATCAAAATGCATGTTCCAACTCTGAGATGCTTGCTTCAATCCATAAATGGATCTCTGAAGCTTGCACACCTTAAATTCATCTATGGATGTAAACCCCTCAGGTTGTATCATATACACCTCTTTGATTAGCTCTCCATTCAGAAAAGTTGTTTTCACATCCATCTATTAGATTTCATCATCTAGATGGATAGCTATCGTAAGTATTGTTTAAATGAATTTGAGCACCACCACAAGAGAGAACATTTCATCATAGTCAATACTATAATGTTGATGACACCTCTTGGCAACCAGACGTGCTTTATAGGTCTCCATGTTTTTGTCTGTGCCCCTCTTCCTTTTGAAGACCCACTTACATCCAATGAATTTAATCCCTTATGGTGGGTCAATCAACGTCCATACATCATTGACCTTCACGGACTCCACTTTGGACTTCATGGCCTCAAGCCATTCTCAGAATCAGGTCTGTGCATTGCATCTATATTGGTAATCGAATTCTCATCATTCTAATTGAGTTTGATGGGATCACCATCCCAGACCAAGAAATCATAGTATTAATCTAGTTGAAGCGATACTCTATCAGATCATCTTAATGGTGTAGGTACATTAGGCTCCGAATCTGATCTAATAAAATTTGACTCAGGTTCAGCAACAGGTGTCGGTCATTCTACCTATTGAACTTAATCAAGTTCAATGTTAGAGGCAATCGTTTCTTCACCAAGGAACTTCTTTTTTAAAAAGATTGCCTTAAGACTGACAAACACCTTTTGTTCATCAGCATGGTAGAAATAGTAACCCTTAATTTCTTTGGAATATCCTATAAACACACTTATCAAACCAGGGTCCAAGCTTATCTTTATGCAAATGTTTGACATAGGCCAGATAATCCCAAACTTGTAGGTGAGAGAGTGTAGGACTATGCCCAGTCCATATCTCATATGGAGTCTTTGTGATAGATTTACTCAATATATTATTCAATATATAACATGCAGTCTCAAGAGCATAACCCCAAAATAAAATAGGCAAACTAGCAAACCCCATCATGGATCAAACTATGTCTAACAAGATTCGATTTCTCCTTTCTGATACAGCATTATGCTATGGTGTTCCTAGAGGAGTCCAATATGAGAGAATCCCATTCTCTCCTAGATATGTCAAGAATTCACTAGATAGATATTAACCTCCACAATCCAATCGAAAAGTTTTAATACTCTTTCCAATTTATTTTTCTATTTTACTTCAGAATTTTTTGAACATTTCAAATGAATTCAATTTATGTTTCATCAGATAGATATATCCATATCTAGATAGATCATCTACAAAAGTGATGAAGTAGAAATATCCACCTCTGATACTTATGCTCATTGGTCCACATACATCAGCATGTACTAGACCTAAGAGCTCAGTGGCTTTCTCACCTTTTTCAGTAAAAGATGATTTGGTCATTTTTCTAAGAAGACAAAACTCATAGATTGGAAGTGATTCACATCACTTCAAGAATTTTCTCTTGGATCAACCTATTTATCCTATTCTTGTTAATATGACCTAGCCTACAATGCCACAGATAGATATCAGAGACATTATCTAATCTATGATGTTTTTTAAAAATGTACATTACACTCACAGGCTGTGATAAAAAATAAATACTATTTCTTTATTATCCTTATATTATTGTAACATCATTCATAATAATATCATAATAATCTTTCTTTATAGATAAATGATAACCATCTTTTGTTTGAAAGCTAACAAAGATTATATTCATCAGAAAGGAAGGATAATAATGATATTCGTTTAAAGAAATAATATTTGTATTGAGAATAAGTTGAACTATTTTCATAGCTAGAACTGGAACAGACCTTCCATCTCCAACATTAAGAAATCATTCATTATTTTCAAATCTTCTTCTAATTTGAAGTTCTTGCAATGTATTGCAAATATGGACTGGACTTCCGATATCCAATACCCAAGTAGAAGTATCATAAATAGAGAAATTACAAGGTGTTATCATATAACATCCTTGATCAGCAACTACTTGCTCATCTCTTCTATTCAGCTTGTTGGAATCATGGGAATTAAGATATTGAGGATAATTTTTCTTCTAATGCCCCTGCTTCTTAGAGTGGAAGCATTCTACCTAATCTAGGTGATTCTTGGACCTTATTTTTAAACTGGGCATAGAGACCCTAGCACGAACCGCTTTGTGCTGCTGAGCAACATTCAACTTTTGATATTTATTATCAAAGTTGGGTGCCATAAGTATATCACTGTCTAATAGTGAATGGAGCAACTATGATTTAGGTTTAGGTGCATAAAGGAGAATAAAAAATCTAATTAGTAATTGATTCATTAAATCTAAAGATTTGGACTTTAATGAAAAGGTTCTTCCATTATTTTATTTGAATTGGTAGCATCTACCTCTAATTCGAGGAATTATCTTAATTTTTTAGTAGATACTAGAATCCACATAGATTGCACATAAGTCCAACTATGGTTGATCAACCCATGTACATCTAAGGATAGGTTCATAACTAATTATTTCTTTAAATAATTTTTAGTAATTTAATTTTTCCATAGGTATCTTTTCAGTAAGCTAGGGTCTGACTAAAAGTTTCGGTTAGGTCCAACCATTAACATGATTATACTTGATCCATCTAACTAATGAATGATTAAGCCCAACTATGGTTGATCAATCTAATCACCATTTAGAGAGATGTGGCCAAAAAATCATATTATGAATGATAATTCTATTAGCAGATAAGCACTAGGCCTATGGGCCTCCAATGATTATCCAACTAATGGATCCATTATCATCCACTTAATTGAAGGCTATGATCTAGTTATCACCATAACTATTTTGTTTTAAGAATCTAATAATTTTAGAGGATTTTAATTTAAGGAAGAAAGATGGTTAGATGAATCAGCTTGTCATGATCCTTCCACTAGCTTCACTAAGTCAGCTTAAGGAAGACCATTAATAGGCTAGTCAAGGAGCATCTAAATCAGTCACCCTGATTTATCTAACTGACATGGGTCAGCTCAAATAGTCAAGTGATCTGATCAAAACATAATTTTACTAAGAGGCCAGGTAAGTTCGATCTGTGGGAGTGTCTTCCAAAGCTTGCCTTAGACACCATCAGAAATGGCCAGGTAAGCGGGCTGATAATTAAAGACCGCCTGTCAGGTTTACCTTAGACACCAACTGATTTAATTAGTCTTGATTAGATCAACCTAATAGTTCATGCTAAATCACGTAGCCAAGTATCAAGTCCATTTTAGATCTCGTTAAAGACATGGACTTGACCAACTACAACTATTGTAATTGATCTATAGAATCCTTCACCTAATCTAAAACAATAATTGATTAGATTTAGTCAACTCTCTAATTAAGTCTATTTTTTAATCTAACTCTAAGTCTAATCCAATTAATGGACCTAATCTCCACTAATCCATTTAACCCAATGTGTTATGATTTGTGTCCTCGGATCTTCAACTCATAATCCTAGATTCTAATCAAACTACTTCTTAATTCTTAATTAAGTTTTAGGCGAGGGTTGGGGTTCGATTTTTTAAAAATAATTTTCATATTTATAAAATATTTTTACAACATGGTTCTACCAACCAAGTTGCATATTTGATTCATAATCAATATGCAAGTAAGATAAGCATGAAACTACTTTAGATCTAATCTAAATAGGTTCATGTAATTGAAATATTTTCAATTTCAATTAGTCATAAATTATCTTAGATCAAACCTAATATATTTATGATAATTAAAATTAAATTAAAATATTTTAATCAGATGATATAAGTTTTTAGATCTAATTTAAAATTTTATGATCAATATTTTAGATCAGCACGTACTAGGATAACCTCTCAACTGTAATGGGTAAAGCTTACAACAAGACAATCTTATAATCAGTTCATGCAATCTAAAATTTTTATTTTTAAATCTAATTTTTTTTTAAATCTAATAAATTATAAATAAAATTATATCATATCTAATAAATTTATGATAAGAAATAGATCTACACGAACTAAGACAATCTCTCCACTATAAGGGATAAACCTTACAATAGGACAACCTTATAATCAGTTCGTATGAACATGATTTTTAATATTAGATTTAATAATATGATTATAAATTAGATATAATCCAATAAATAATCTAAACATGCATATATAATTATATAATAATCAACCTAGGCTCTGATATCAATTGTTGGAATCAAATCTAGGATTTCAGAGCTAGATCTTGAAACTTTTTCAAGATCGAAGAGCAAAAAACTAAAATAAATCAAAATTTATTTATAAAAAGTAAAAAATCTATATATCTAAGATTCTATTATATGATTATGTATGATATTAAATTAAAAATTAAAAAATATAAAGGAAGAAGAACATGTTGATCATATCAACATGCATCTACACTATATCTAATGCAGGTATATAAAAATAGATCAGATCTGTATTAGCTGTGCAAGTTAGATATTCTAACATGCTGATTCAAGCTTGAGGATAATGCTCTAAGCTGCACACATATCCGACCTTTAAGAGATGTCCACACGAGCCCATGAACTCCGATCATATGCCCAATGTAGAAAATCAGTACAATATGCTAGTACTATGCTGATCCTTCTTCGATGGTCAATTCAATGCTTCCTTATTTAAAATTTGGACACTCTAAAAAATTAGAAGAAAGAGGAGAGATTTTATATCTGATATACTCTCAAAAAAAATTCTCAAAAATGGAGTAAAATGGACGAATAGAAGAAATCCTAGAAGAAGACCCTCTTTTTCTTCTTTCTTCTCTCACCTAGACACCTCGATTGGTATTTATGAAAACCCAACACCCAAGAATATTTTTTCTATGATTTTCACATTCCAAAAACTTCTCTCTATGGTTTATGATCCATAAAAATCAGCCCAAATTTTATTTTGAATATTGAGATATAGAAGAGTTTTGTCCAGGTCAAATACCAAGATAAGGCGGGTCCAAAAAAGGCAACTTGTTGGGGAGCCCAACACTTAAGTGCCCCCTCCTTTCTTTATGCTGTGTACCATCAGGAATAAGCACAAAAAATCCTCCTTTTTTTTATGTAGAAAATGAGAGAAAAATCAGGGATGTGGGCAGCACAAAACAAGGAGGAGTTTTAGGTGCTTAAAATTCTATCTCATAGAATTTAAATCAAAACCAACTCCTAGTTTGACTTGGTCCACAACCAAATGCCATCTAAGAAATAAGGAAAGGCTACGGGCATGTGTGAAGACCTGGGAAAATATTTTTCCATGTTCCAAATCAAAGAGAAGGGGTGTGGGGTGTGTGAGGAGTCAATGGCACAAGGAATAGGGAATCCTAGTCATATTAGGACTCCTATTTTGACTTGATCCAAGTGATATGAATCAAATTAAATTAGAATTTATTTAATCCAATTAGAATATATCTTAGTATAATTAATAACCTAATTAAATTAGATTAAATTAAATTTAATTTTGATTTAATTTTTAATCAAATTAGAGATTTGATTCAATCAAGTCCTAGTTGAACTAGGACTAGTTTTTTCTTACAATTGGCTTATCCAATAAGTCAATTGGACTTGATTCAATCAAGTTCAAAATAAATATAATTAAATTATATTTAATTAAACTTAATCTTAATTCTCTAACTTAATCAAATTAAGTCAATCAGCAATCAAATTTCTAATTGATCCTCCTGCAATACTTGTACTAGGTTAAACATCAATCATATTGATTGTTTAATCTTAGAATGATTCTCAATCATTGATCAACCATCCGATCAAATCATGAACTCCATAGGTTTGAACATAAGTCAATAGCATAAAAATAAATTTTTATACCAGTCGAAGTAAAGATCTAGTAATGATATCCGATGGGTAGATAGGTCAAATGTGTAGAACAACATCCTTAGAACCCTTGTGGATATAGTTTCCATATAATTCATCCCCTTGATCAAATGCTCAAAGGATACCTCAGAGTTTAACTATCAACTCTGATTAGGCTGTCCATATTGTATTTTAGAATACCAAATCTATCTCATAGATTATCATGGCCAAGGATTTTCTACATCGAAATACAGTGATACATTCTTCTCCAACTCTTGGAGTGGTCAATCCTATCTTGATCATATATTGACTTTACTAGTACTTGACCGTGCTTAGAAATCTTTCATTATTGAATTAGAAATGCAGTTAGTCTAGTACCAAAGCATAGTGAGTTGCTTGTAAGTCACTAAGGTGATCTCAGATCTAAGGGATACTTATACCTATATCCCATCAAAGACATTCTTGATAGCAGAATACTCTAAAGTTGATCACGTTCAGTGACGATGTACCCCTACATCTCATCTGTATACCATACCAGTGTCTCCATACTCTTTGGTTAAGAGAATAACCAACCTATATGGCATATTGTAACCTATGCTCGATAGATGCTGTCATCATTATTAACAGCCTATCATTTGATTATGAATAGTTTTAAGGACTAACTGATAAATTCTCTTTTTATCGAACCTAAATAGTTCTAAGGACTTCATCATAATAATGGAGTTCGTTAGAAGATGAAATCTTATGATGAAAAATATCAAAATAATATTTTATTAATTAATAAATTAATTATAATTATAATATAGCTCAACCATCAATAGGCTGGTGATTGGCTTTGAAACATATTTTTTAATATTTAATTATCAACCTTGAATAGGTCATCTATATTATGTTTCAAAATACCAAATCGATCATATGGATTATCTTGGCTAATGCTTTGCTAAATTGAATTATAGTGATGTATTTTCTTCAAATTTTTAGAGTGGTCAATCCTATCTTGATCACTCATTAACTTCATATGTTTTTGACTATGTGCGGAAATCTCGTATTATTGAATTAGAAATTCAGATAGTCTGGCACAAAAGCAAAGTGAGTTGCTTATAAGCCACTGTAGCGATCTCAAGTCTAAGGGATGCTCATATCTATATCCCATTAGAGTAATTTTTGAAGTAGAATGCTCTAGAGTTGGTCACATTCAGTGATGATATATCCCTATATCTCACCTATGTGCCATACCAATTTCTCAACACTCTATGATTTAGAGGACAACCAATCCATATGACACATAACCTACACTCAATAAATATTATTGTTCTGGTTAAGAATGCATCATTTGGCTGCAAATAGTTTTAAGAACTTATCAATAAATTCTCTCTTTGTCAAATTTAAATAGTCCTAAGAGCTTCATCATCGCTTAGAAATTCATTAAAAGTTGTAGATTTATGTTGAAAAATGCTACAATAAACTTTTTATTGAATAATAAGTTATTTATATTTACAAGATTAGCATAACCATCAACAGCTGATGATTGATTTTAGAACATATTTTCCAACATGGAGAAGGTGTGGAAAGTATAAGAGAGCACATGCCTTTCCATTTGAAAGGTATGAGAGGTGGCAAAGATTGACACCTCCTCTACTTTTCTTTTTGGTTTTGATTTTATTCCAATCTAAGCTAGTTTTCTTGGAAAGAAAATCAAAATAAAAAGCATATTATTATGAGATAATAATTATCCTTTTAAAATTTTTAGATGTGTGCCTTAGAAGCCAAATTGACTAAACATTTATAATACACTTCTAAGGGCAATTTTATAATTTTCATATAAATTAATAAAAGAATTATTTTCTATCACAGTGTGTATTTAAAGTATCTGTGATACATCATTTGAGTTAATGGTAATGACAATTCATATTTTCAAGAGTTGAAAACTTGAGACATGAATTTTCATAATTAACTCATAAAGAGCTTCCAACCGTAGGATCATCACGAGGATGATGATTGATCTAAAAGGTTGGTATATGATCATTTTCTTAGGATAGATGTGTCTTGAGTCTATGGTGTGGAGACACTAGAGTGAGAGTACAGGACTTGTTGGAGAATGAGGCACTGAGTGTGACCACCTCAAGCAGTCATAAGAAAGTCTATCTTTTCATCGATGACTGACTTGACGCTGCAGTGGTGTGTCTAGTTTTTTGACCTAAGGTGCATCGACAGTTCACCTTGAGGGTGTTATAACTCTATCTCCTAGCCATTCAGAATCCTGAGGTGTATGTTGGCTATAGCATGTTCATTGTAGGAATCAAATTGCACCAATAAGGAATCTATCTATCTTAGTGGATGAGGAGTAGTCCTATGATAATCATGACATTGAGTCTTTAAGCCCATGGCCATGACAAAGTAAAGATGATAGAAAGAGTTTCTATTAGAGTTTCACATTGTACTCAAATTGAACGATTAATTTATATGATGGATGTTGGGTTTAACGAGTTCACCTTAACCCTAATCTAGTCGGGACTCAAGATAGAAGAACCCAATCACACATGTAACTGCACTGAGAGATTTACTTTCAATTTAGATGGATTGCCACCATATACTGTTAGATGTTACTGGTATATTTTGGGAGCAATTAGAATGATTTTGATGATCGATCATTCTAATTGTATAAATTAGAAAAGTTTTGGTCCATCAAAAGGTATTTTGATGATGTCGATGATAGAGATCGCGACATATCTCATTACCATATGAAATTGAATCTAACTAGATCATACAAATAAGGGTTTGGGTTTGGATGTCATCAATTGAGGTAACCTAGTTTGATTGATTTGGATTAGATCCAATCAGGTTCAAGGTAATCGTGCGAGCATACGATTGAGCCTGACTTTCTCCTTACATAATCATTCTGATTCATCGTAATCGATTCAAGTTTGATTTGACTCATTCCTATATTTTGAATGGATTTATTTTCATCTGACTGAAACATGTCCAGGTTAGATTAATTATATAAATTAAATCCATTCATAGTCAAATTGGACTAGGGTCAAAGTTTGGCCAAATTGAGAGAGTTAAGGGTCACCTGATCATAGGGTTCTAGAAAATTTTTTAGAAATTGGTTTGCCATATTTTTTGGATATGTGGTAGCACATGAGACAAGCTATGGATGTGCCAAATTTTGTGATTTTTGGTGAAGTTTTGAATATGTTATGATAGAGTTTGATTTAGATCAAACTCTTGAAGGGAGGATTCCCATGCGCCATGGACTCCTCATCCTTTCTTCATGCCATGTTGGGAAGTGTTTTGGGAGATCAAACATGTTGAAGACTAGGTTTGGGACGTGGGCTATCAGGTAGGAGTCCTAAGTAATCAAGCAAACAAGTTGCTTGATCACTTAGGAGTCTTAGATGGCACATAACATAAAAACCCTTCTCACACCATATTGATGCAATGTAAGAAATATTTTCCCACACCCAAAAGGCTGTCACCCCTTCCATCTTCCATGCTCTCTTTAATCCTTTCTCTCCACTTCTTATAAGTGCTAAAGGGTGGAAATAAATCTGAGACGAAGATCCAATCAAAATTATGAAGAGTTCAACATCTACGCGATGGTGTTCATGAGATGGACAAGCAGCCTTCTAAAATTATTTTGAAGGTTCTTCAGATTAGATCTAGATCTGATCTTTGGAGAAAAGATTCATAAGAAGAAGATGTCTAGATGCTACCTAAGTGGACACTGATAGAGGCCAGGCACGTGCGTGGCTCCTTCAAAAACCTCAGGACAGATCAGGATCATCGTAGGATAATCTGATTACCCAAAATAAGGTATGAAATTAAATTAGATTTAATTTAATTTTAATCTTAATATTAGATCATAAAAAATTAGATCTGAGATGTCTTAGATCTAATTAAGATTATAAAAAAAAATTTAAAATATTTCTTCAGATCCAATCTGATCTGAATGATCCTGTGACGGGAAAACAGGGTTTTTCTTTCAACTAATATCAGAGCCAAGTTGGTTTTTCATCATATCTATTTAAGATCTAATTTAATTTGTATTTATAATCTAATATTAAAAAATTTTAGATATCATATTAGATATGATTAGATCTGAAATAAAAAAATTAAAAATTTTATGATTTAGATCTATAATGTATGAGATACATGACTAGACTAGGAATAGAATAGTTCTATGTGTAGTCTAGTATAATTATATTATTAAATTAATTAAATATAATTTTATATCTAATTTATTTTTATTTTTTTAATATTATAATTATTATAATTAGATCTAAAAAAAATTAAATTTTTAATTTTTATTTTATTCATATGAGATATGAAAGATGCATGCTTAGACTAGTTATAGAATAGTTCTATAAAATATCTAGATTAGTTTTATTTGATGTGATTAAATTTAAATTCTATTTTTTAGATATTATATATGATATATTAGATCTAAAAATATGCATATTTAATTTAGTCATGATACATGAGATGTATGTATAAGTTAGATTACTAATTATATAAGCGATATATGATTTAGATCTGATCAGTTTTATAGTAGAAATTATATTTTTGATTAAGATGTTCTCCTTGACCGTCCGATCATAAGAATAAAGCAGGATTTAAAGATCATCTTCTTCCATTCAATGGAGTGTTCTTATGATGTGTACGGGTGCTGTGCCTTCATTCTTAATCAGAAATCAAAACTTATTTTTCTACAAAATCCTAGATTTTGAAATCCTAAGATTTTATTACATATTTTATTCTTGAATCCAAAACTTAATAAAAAATTAAGATTATAAAATTAATTAAGTCTAAAAATTATGAATTTTTAGATTTATGTCATATTCATAAAATTGGATTCGGACTTGGGTGGCTTAATTAGGTCTAGTGATTGATCAAATCGAATCAAGAGTTGGTTAGGTGGGATCAAAGAAAGCAAGATTTGACTGGCCTAATAGGATTAAGTCTGAGTCAAGATCGAATCACATTGAGATGTGACTCGATCAAGTCAAGACCTAAATTGGCTCCATGGTTCAAGCCTAGATTATAGGCAAATCTAATTAGTTCTAATTTGATAATTTGGTGTCGAAGATAAGTCTGGCAGATGCGATCGACTGGTTTTTAATTGAAAGCTACTCAACCTGAATGCATTCTTGTCAAGTTAATGGCATATCCCATTTACTAGTCTTACTTACCTAATCATTTGTGTCGATCCAGTTCTGATTTGAGGTGGCTAACAATTCAAGCCAACCCATGCCACTAGGTTAGTCATAATTATTATGACTAAGTCAAGTCAAGTTTAAAGTGACCTAAATTAAATCTTTCAAAAAAAATATTAAGTCTAAGATCTTCCACCATTGTAGATGTATGGGCCCTTTCCGAGGTTGATTGCTCTCGACTGGATATAGTCATTCAATTGCATTGGAAAGATGCAACCATGTCTATTAGACATTGGATGCTATGGGTTGGAGGATGGGTTAGGTTCAATATTCTAGATACGGTGAGGGATCTAATCAAGAATCCAATTCATACAAATGATGGGTCTGACTTAACTAAGAAGTGGACCAATATTCTAGACATCGTGAGATTCATGAATTAGATCAGGTTTGGGTGCACCATGATTAGAGAGTCATTGGACAACAGTTGTTCACTCATCGGTTGATCCATCACCAATAACTGTTAGGTGAGGTAATGAGCCAGTTGGTGGGACCGCACCATCCACTAAAAATCAATAATCATAGAGATTTTTGCATCTCTACTAAAAGAGTGTAGGGATCCAAGTAAATAGTGGGAGCCTAATTTATTTAAAAATCAAACCCATAAATAAATTTGTTAAGTATAATTACAAAATCTAACTAGAAACTTTGACTCTCTATAAGAGGATATCTACGTCCAATCTACTAGCTCGCATCCTGGACATCCATAGACTGATAGGAACCAATTACAAGGATTGGCTTCGAAATATCAAAATTATTTTGGAGAAGTTGACTCATGTGTCGGAACAGGATCCTTCCACCTTACCAGCCCATCCATCCACTGATCAGAGAGCATCTCTCGAGAAGTGGATGGATGAAGATAACAAAGCTAGGTATATTACATGTTGGGCTCAATATCTAATGAGCTCAAGTACCAACATGAAGATATTAAGACTAGCCACCAAATGTTGACTTACCTGCAAAAGTTGTTTGGTGAATAGAGTCGTGCAGCTAAATATCAAGTCACTAAGAGACTATTTAAGACTCAGATGCGTGATGGATAGTCAGTCCAAGATCATTGTCTGATGATGATCCAGAACTTAGAAGAGCTTGAGAAGCTTGGTGTAAAGTTAGATTAGGATCTACAGATTAATATAGTTCTGTAGTCCTTGATTGATGCATATGGGTAGTTCATCATGAACTACCATATGCATAAACTTTAGAATACCTTGGTTGAGCTCATGAATATGCTGGTTACTACTAAGCTTTCTATGAAAGGTTCTAAAGACTCAGTACTTGCTGTGGAGCAGACTTCTTCTAAGAGAAATTTTTTTGGAAAGAAGAAGAAGTTCATGAGGAAGTAGAAGGTGGATGGTGATAAGAAGAAGGCAGAGCCAAAGAAAAAGGCCGACAAAAAAAATATTTCCATTGCAACACTAATGGCCATTAGAAGTGGAACTACCCTCTTTACCTAGCCAGCCTGAAGAACAAGGAGGCAGGTCCTTCCGGAGGTATGCTCATTATAGAATCTAATCTTATGATTTCTTCTGCATCCAGTTGGATGCTTGACTCTAGTTCTAGTGCTCACTTGAGCACTTCTATGTACGATCTTGAGGATAGCAAAAGACTGACGGATAGTGAGATGATCCTGTGCATCGAAAATAGAGCAAGTATTGCTGCTATAGCCATGAAAATCTATCCTCTGCGATTACCATCAAGATTAGATTTAGTTCTTAGAGACTATTTTTATGGGCCTGCAGTAAGCAGAAATTTGATTTCAATTTCATGTTTAGCATAGGAAGGCTATGTAATTAGTTTTCCTATGGACCATTGTAATAATCTTTATGAAAGAAATAAAATTACAAGTGGTTTTTTTATAAATGGTCTCTATTAGTTACATATTAATATTTCTAATTTTAATATCAAGTAAAACGTAAATGCCATAGGAGCAAAACGATTTAGGGATAGTCTAAATGATAGGTATCTTTAGCACCTTAGGCTAGGTCATATAGCCAAAGATAGGATTAACAAATTGGAGAAATCTGGGCTATTGAGTTCCTGCTGATGTAGAATCTGGTTGATGCCGGATCGAGCTAAAGTTGGGAAAGATGAGGTCACTATCGGTGACCTACAAAATAAAGTCCTATATGGAGTTGGTGGGGGTGGCTCCGGTAGGATCCTCCGACGATCAAGTCAGCTCTTCTTGCCAACAGAAATGGAGTGCTTGGGTATGAATTCGGTAGAGTTTTGGGGAAGGAGAAGAGAGCTTAGAAAAAACATATCCGAAGGGTCCCTTTTTATAGACAGAATCTATTGTAACCATCCTATAGTGGGGTCGCTTGTAGCAGACTGATAAATGACAGTCCTAACCATCCTGATAAATGACAGTCATAACCATCCAATAGTAGGATCGCCTATAGGAATCCGTCTGAAGGAGAAGTTCGAAAAGAGTTTGGCTCCTATAGGAATCCGACTAAAGGAGAAGTTTGGAAGGTGTTTGGCTCCTGTAGAAATTCGACTGAAGGAGAAGTTTGGCCCCTTGAGAAATCTGATTGAAGGAGAGTTCTAGAAGGAGTTCAGCTCCTGAAGAAATCCATCTGAAGGAGACGTCCGGAAGGAGTTCGGCTCCTGTAGGAATTCAACTGAAGGAGAGGTTCAAAAGGAGTTTGACTTTTATAGAAATCCAACTAAAGGAGAGGTTTGGAAGCAGTTTGAGTCTTGTAGGAATCCAACTAAAGGAGATGTCTAGAAGGAGTTTGGCTCCTGGAGAAATCTGACCAAAGAAGAAATCCAAAAAGAGTTCGGCTCCTGAAGAAATCAGACTGTTAGGGGAATCTGGAAGAAGTTCCGCTCCTAAAGAAATCTGACTGAAGAAGATGTCCGAAAGAAGTTTGGCTCCTGGAGGAATCCGACTAAAGAAGAAATCCAAAAGGAGTTCAGCTCCTAGAGAAATCAAACTGCTGGAGAAATCCAAAAGGAGTTCGGCTCCTAGAGAAATCTAACTGTTGGAGGAGTTTGGAAGGAGTTTGGCTCCTGGAGAAATCCGACTGAAGAAGATGTCCAAAAAGAGTTTGGCTCCTAGAGGAATCCGACTGAAGGAGAAATCCAAAAGGAGTTTGGCTCCTAGAGAAATCAGACTGCTGGAGAAATCTAAAAGAAGTTCGGTTCCTGGATAAATCCGACTGCTGGAGGAGTCTAGAAGATGTTTGACCACTGGAGGGGTCCGACTGATGGAGAAGTCTGGAAGCAGTTTGACTGAAGTCCAAAATAAGCATGGCAGCTGGAGGAGTTTGGCTGGTGTTCGATCGTTGGAGGGGATCGATTTAGGTTCGGCCATTGAAAAGAGAATTTTTGATCGAAGCTCTTCTATGATTACCAATTGCATTAGGCTAAGCATCAGACTGGACTTCGGTCTGACTGGAGCCAAAGAAGTTGTGCTGACTGAGCCAAAGAAGTTTGTGCCCAATCAGAGGCCTTCATATGGTCTGATTGGAGGTTGTCCAAGTCAGAAAAGATTGTCTTATTTTGTAGGACATTACCTACCAATTTTGGTCACCTGCCATTTTTCGTTCTTTGACTTTGGTCAAAAGTCTACCTTTGACTGTCAAATGTTGATCATTGACACTTTGACTTCTATCCACGTGTCACGCACCTATTGGAGAGCTGGTGGGGGCCTATCCCCCTGCCAAAACCTGGCAAGGAAGAGGGCGCACGCCACCCTTGGCGTGTGCCCAAGCTGGAGGCGCCTAGGAGTCCCTATTGGACAGGGACTCCATCTCCTTTTTGGATTTCGATTAGAGTTCTCCTAAGAACCAACTTTGAATGGTCTTAGGCACTCCCTAAGGAGGAATCCAGGGGACTCTATTCCCATCAATCAGATTTAGATCTAATTTCATAAAAGGTTGTGATTGGTTGGGAAGAAGAGGAGTTGGATCATGCTTAGTCTATAAATAAGACCCTGCGCCCAACTCAATGATGGAATAACAATTCTCCACGCCCCAAGGCTGCCTCTCCCCTCTTGCTCCATGCCAAACCCACCTTCTCCCTCTCCTCTCCACATCCAAAGTATTTGGATTCTTGGTTGGTGCGATCCAGATCAAAGAAAGGCGACTGAAAGCTAGAAGGCTACACTGCTGCATAGGATGATTGCTGATCTTCAAAAAGATTTTTGAAGATCCTCCAGATTAGATCCAGATCTAATTTCTAGAGACATGATAGAGAAGTAGAGGATCTCTAGATCCAGCCTGAGTAGATACTGGTAGAGGCCAGGCACTTGCGTGGCTTGATCCAAAACCTTCCGCTGCTTACAGGATCATCAACGGGTAATAGGATTACCCACATCAAGTTAAATTAAATTTGATTTAATTTATCTAATTTTATTTTAATTTTTAAAATATTAATAATCAGATCTAAAATATCCCAGATCTAATTAGGATCAAAGAGAAAAATTTTTAAAATATATCTCTTGACCTGATCAGATCTGAACGAATCTGGTCCGGAAAATCAGGATTTTCCTTCAATAACAATTATGACTAACCTAGTGGCATGGGTTAGCTCGGATTATTGACCACCTCAAATTAGAACTGAGTCGACAGATATGGCTAGGTAAGTGAGACCGATGGAAGGGATATGCCATTAACTCGTACAAGAACGCATTCAGATCGAGTAGCTTCCAATTAAAAACCAATCGATCGTATGTGCCAAACTTACCTTAGACACCAAATTGTTGAGCCAAAACCAATTGGGTTAGCCTACAATCCAGACTCTAACCTCTCAGCCTAATTAGGTCTTGCTTGATCTTGACTCAATTTTGACCTAGACTTAATCCTATTAGGCTGGTCAATTTAGGCATTGTTGATCCCATCTAACCAACTCTTGATTCGGTTTGATCAACCGCTTAGACCTAATTGAGCTACCCAAGCCTGAACCCAGTATTATAAATATGTCTTAGATCTGAAATTCTCAATTTTAGACCTAATTAATATTTTATAATCTTAATTTTTAATTAAGTAGGGTTCATGAACAAAATATGCATAATAAATTCTATGGTTTCAAGATCTAGGGTTTTGCAGAAAGTAAGTTTTAGATTTCTGATTAAGGACGAACGTGTAGCATCTGTACACATCATAAGAATGCCCCATCGGATGGGAGGAGAGGGTCTTTAAACCCTTCTTCATTCTTATGACCGGACGGCTAAGTGGAATGCCTTAATCAGGAACACGCAATACTACAAAATAGTTTTAGATCTATATCATATATCTCATATACAAATTAGATCTAATCATAGCATATTTTGCATACATCTCATATATAGAATCATGCATGTTTTTAGATCTAAATTATCTCATCATAATCTAAAAAATTAGATTTGAATTGATCTTATCAAAATAAACTCTAATCTAGACAACTATGTAGAACTATTCTACAACTAGTCTAGACATGCATCAATCATATCTCATATGATGTTTAAAATTAAATAATTTTTATTTACTATTTTTTAGATGTTATTATAATAATTATAATATCAAAAAATAATAAATAAATAGATCTAAAATATGATTTAATCAGATTAAATTAAAAACATGCAAGACTATTCTATAGAACTATTCTATTTTAGAACTAGTCATGCATATTTTCTAATCATAGATCCAAATCATTTAATTATAATTTTTTCTAATTTTAGATCTGATCACATCTCATGTGACATCTGAAATTACTTATTTTCTAATTAAAATAAATTTAAAATTAGATCTAAACACTTTAGAACCATGGCTCTGATACCAGTTGAAGGGAAATCCTGATTTCTCGGACCAGGTTTGTTCAGATCTGATCGGATCAAGAGATATATTTTAAAATTTTTTTTTTTTAATATAGATCAGATCTAAAATATTTTAGATCTAATCTTTATTATTTTAATAATTAAAATAAATTTAGATAAATTAAATCAAATTTAATTTACCTTAACATAGGGTAATTCTATTACCTGTTGATGATCCTGTAAGTAGTGGAAGGTTCTGAAACTAGCCACGCAAGTTTCTGACCTCTACCGATATCCACTCAGGCTAGATCTAGAGATCCTCTTCTTCTCTATCATGTCTCCAAAAATTAGATCTAAATCTGATTTGGAGGATCTTCAAAACACCTTTCAAAGATCAGCAGTTGTCCTTTGCAGCAGTGCAGCCTTCTAGCTTTCTGTTATCGTTCTCTCATCTGAATTTTACCAACTAAGATCCCAAACTACTTTGGACATGGAGAGAAGAGGGAGAAGATGGGCTTGGCATGAAGGAGGGAGAGACAAACAGCCTTGGGGCATAGCGAATTCAATTACCTTTTGAGTTGGGCGCAGGGTCTTATTTATAGACTATGCGTGATCCAACTCTTCTTCTTCCCAACCAATCACAATCCTTTATGAAATTAGATTTAAATCTGATTGGTGGGAATAGAGTCCCTTGGATTCATCCTAAGATGGCACCTAAGACTAATCAATGTTGGTTCTAAGGAGGAGTCTAATCGAAATCCAAAAAAGAGATAAGTCCCTATCCAACAGGGACTCCTGGGCGCCTCCAGCTTGGGCACACGCCAAGGGTGGCATGTGCCCTCCTCCTTGCTAGGTTCTGACAGATGGACAAGCTTCCACCAGCTCTCCAATAGGTACATGACACGTGGACAGAAGTCAAAGTGTTAATGGTCAACATTTGACCAGTCAAAGGTCAACTTTTGACCAAAATCAAAGGACGAGAAATGGCAGGTGACCAAAAATGATAGGTATTATCTTATAAAATAAGACAACCCTTTTCTGACCTGGACAACCTCTAGTCAGACTAAGTGAAGGCCTTTGATCGAGCACAAACTTCTTTGGCTCAGTCAGGACAACTATTTATGATAGTAAAAGAAGAACGTTAGGTTCAATCGAGTGCTAGCACGATTTCTTTGAACCTAATTGAATCTCATTCAGATCAATTGAACTAGATTAGTTCAATTGATGATCACCAGATTCAAACCCTTGTTTGTGTGACCTAGTTAGGTTCAGTTCTATATGGTAATGGGATATGTCATGATCTCTATCATCGACATCATCGAAACTCCTTTCGATGGATCAGAACTCTTCTGATTCGAACAGCTAGAATGATCGATCATCTAAATCATTCTAATTGCTCCCAAAATCCACCAGTGACACCTAGCAGTATATGGTGGCAACCCATCAGAGCTGAATGCAAACCTCTTGGTGCAGCTACCTGTGTGATTAAGTTCTTCTATCTTGAGCCCCGATCAGATTAGGGTTAAGGTGAACTCGTCAAACCCTAGTCTCTGTCATATGATGTAATCATTCGATTCAAGTCCGATGTGAAAACCTAAATAGAAACTCTTTCTATTATTTCACTCTGCCATGGCCATGGGTTTTTGGACTTGATTCTCATGATCATCATAGGGCTTCTCCTCTACCATCGAGGTAGATAGATTCCATCTTGATGCAATCCAGTTCCTACAATGAACATGTTATAGCCAACATACACCTCAGGATTTCGAATGGCTAGAAGACCGAGTAATGGTGTAGTCAAACTATAACACCCTCAAGGTGAACTGTCGATGCACCTCAGGTCAAAGAACCAGACACACCACTACAGCATCGAGTCAGTCATTGACGAGAAGGTAGACTTCCTAATGACTACTCGAGGTGGTCACGCTCAGTGCCCTCGTTCTCTAACGAGTATCTATACTCTCGCTCCAGTGTCTCCACACCATAGACTCAAGACTCATCTACTAAAGAGAAGCGATTGTACACCAACCTTCTGGATCAATCACCATCCTCGTGATGATCCTATGGTCGGAGAGCATTTTATGAGTTAATAATGATTATTCATGTCTTAAATTTTCAACTCTTGAAAATATGAATTATCATTACCATTAACTCAAAGGATGTATCACAGACACTAAATACACATATGTGATAGAAAATAAACCCATTTTATTGATTTTAGTCAAAATTATAATTTTGCTCCTAGAAGTGTATTACAAGTGTCAGCCAATTCTGGCTTCTAGGGCATATATATCTAACAGTATTTTAGCCTTAAACAGTCATTTAGTGATAAGATATTTTGTTGTGCGACTTTGTTCACCAAACAACTCTTCCAAGTAAGCCAACATTTAGCGGGCTGCCTTGATATCTTCATGTTGGTACTGAAGCTCATCAGACATCGAGCCCAACATGAAGTATCTGGCCTTATTATCTTCATTGGTACACTTATCAAGAGGCGCTCTCTGTTTAGTGGATGGATGAGCTGGTAAGATGGGGGGATCCTCGTCCAATACATGAGTCAACTTCTCAAAACCCAAAATAATTTTGAAGTTTTGGAGCCAATCCTTGTAATTAGGTCCGGTCAGTCTATGGGTGTCCAGGATACGGGCTAGTTGGTTGGACGCAGATATTTTTCTTTTTTCTATAGAGAGTCAAAGTTTCTAGTTAAATTTTGTAATTAAGACTTGACTAATTTATTTAGGGATTTGATTTTTAAACAAATTAGCTCCCACTATTTTCTCGGATCCCTACACTCCCTTTGTAGAGATGCGTAAAGCTCCATGATTACTAATTTCTAGTGGGTGGTGTAGTCCCACCAACTGACTCATCATCTCACCTAACAATTATTGATGATGGGTTAGCCAATGAGTGAACAACTCTTGTCCAATGATTCCCTAATCATGGTGCACCCAGACTTGGTCTCTAATTTATGAATCTCACCATGCCCAAAATATTGATCCACTCCTTCATTAATTCAGACCCATCATTTGAATAGATTGTATTCCTAATTGGACCTCTCACCGTATCCAAAATATTGAGCCCAATCCATCCTTCAGCCCATAGCATCCAATGCCTAATACACATGGTTGCATCTTTTCGGTGCAACTGAACCACTATGACCAACCAGGAACAGTCAACCCCAGGAAGGACCCGTACATCGACAATGGTAGAAGATCTTAGACTTAATCTTTTCTTAGGAAGATTTGATTTAGGTCTCTTTAAACTTGACTTGACATAGCCATAATCATTATGACTAACCTAGTGGCATGGATCAACTCGGATTGTTAACCACCTTAGATCAGGACTGGGCCAACAAATATGGTCAGGTAAATGAGATCGATGAAAGGAATATGACACTAACTCGATAAGAACACATTCAAGTTGAGTAGCTCCCAATTAAAAATCAGTCGGTCGAATCTGCCAAACTTACCTTAGACACCAAATTATTGAGCTAAAACCAATCGGGTTAGCCTACAATCCAGACTCTAACCACTGAGGCTAATTAGATCATAACTCGATCGATCACTCCTATGACTCGACCTTGACCCAAACATAATCATATTAGATTGGTCAATTTAAGAACTCTTGATCCCATCTAACCAACTCTTGATTCGGTTTGATCAACCGCTAGACCTAATTGAGCTACCCAAGTCTGAACTCAATTTTATGAATATGTCTTAGATCTAAAAATTCTTAATTTTAGATCTAATCTATTTCATAATCTCAATTGTTAATTAAGTTTATGGTTCATAAACAAAATATGTATATAAAATTCTAAAATTTTAGGATCTATGATTTTGAAAAAAATAAGTTTTTTTATTTCTATTAAGGATGAATGCGCAGCACCCTTATACACCATAAGAACATCCTATCGAATGAGAGGAGAGGGCCTTTAAATCCTACTTCATTCTTATGATCGGATGGCTAAGGGGCACGCCTTAATCAGAAACATGATAAATCTACAAAACTAGTTAGATCTACATCATATATCACATATATAAAAATTAATCTAACTAAAAATATATTTTGCATATATCTCATCTATCATATCATGCATATTTTTAGATCTAAATTATTCCATAAATATCTAAAAAATAAGATTTAAATTTGATCATATCAAATTAAAATTTATTCTAGATAATTTTGTAGAACTATTCTACAACTAGTCAAAAAACATGCATCTATCATATATCTCATATGAACAAAATTAAATAAAGTTTATTTTTTATTTTTTAGATATAATTATAATATTTATAATATCAAAAAATAAAAAATAAATAGATCTAAAATTATAATTAATTAAATTAAAATTATGATTATGCTAGACTACACATAGAATAATTCTATTCCTAGTCTAGTCATGCATCTCATACATCTTAGATCTAGATTATTTAATTTTTTAACTTTTTGATTTTAGATCTAATCAACATCTAATGTGACATCTAAAATCACTCTAATTATTAGATCAAAAATAAATTAAAATTAGATCTAATGAATTATGAAATCAGGCTCTGATACTAGTTGAAGGGAAAAACCTATTTTCCAGATCAGGTTCATTCAAATCTAATTAGATCAGGAGGAATATTTCAAAAAATTTTTCTCTAAGATCCTAATTAAATCTAGGACTCCTCAGATCTGATTTTATTAATTTAATAATAAAAATAAAATAAAAATAAAAATTAAATCTAATTTAATTATACCTTTATTTTAGGTAATCCAATTATCCTGTGATGATTCCGATGTATGCCTGAGGTTCTGGATGTAGCCATGCAAGTGCCTAGCCTTTACCAGTATCTACTTGGGCAAGATCTGGAGATCTTCTCCTTCTCAATCAATCCTCTAAAAATTAGATAAAGGTCTGATCTTGAATGTCTTCAAAACTTCTTTTGAAGAACTGTCGTTGTGTCTTGCAGCAGTGCTGCCTTCTTCCTTTCCTGGCACCTTTCACTTGCTTGGATCGCACCTTATTCATACCCAAAACCCCTTGGGCATGGAGACATGAGAGAGGACCAGAGGATGACATGGAGAAGAAGGAAGAGAGGATTTGTGGTGTGGGCTAAAGGCAGAAGCATTAGAAACCTAGGCATAGATAGGGTTTATATAGACCCTGCTGCGCCATGTAGTGCCACATCATCCCAGCCAATCACGGCCCTTTGATCAATCAGATCTAAATCGATTGGTGGGATGACATCATCTAATCCAATCAAAGGAGAGACCCTCAAAATCCTTCTAAGGTGGTGCCAAGATTGGGTCAAACAAAAATTCTTGGTGCCATAGAGTTTAATCCCCTATAGCAATTCTGGAGTCCAATCTATATGGGACTCCTCCTTTATCCTCATGGGATGCACGCCTCCCTAGGCATGCACCCTCTTTCTATCTATATTTAGTTGGGGGACAAGGCCCTAGGTACTCTCTTATAGGTGTATGACACATGGGCAGATGTCCAAGTATCCAGGGTCAACATTTGACCAATGTCCAAAAACAGGAATTAGAAGGTGATCAAAAATGGTAGGTGTTGTCTTATATTTATCTCATAAATTAAGACAACTATTTTTTGATCTGAATAAGCTCCAGTCAGGCCAAGTAAATATTTCTGAATGAGCCTAAATACATTTGGCTCAGTCGAGACAAACTTTAATTATTATTAAAGGAGACCATTAGGCTCAATCGTGTGCTAGCATGATTTTCTTGAACCGAATTGAATCTTACTCAAATTAATTGAACTGGGTTAGTCTAATTAATGACATCCAAATCCAAACCATTATTTGTGTGACCCAGTTAGGCTCAATTTCGTATGGTAATGAGATATGTCATGCTCTCTATCATCGATATCATTGAAATACCTTTCGATGGATCAAAACTTTTCTGATTTAGATAACTAATATGATTGATCATCCAAATCTTTCTAATTGCTTCCAAAATCCATCAGTGACACCTAGTAGCATATGGTGGCAACCCATTAAAACTGAAAGTAAATATCTCGGTGCAGTTACCTATATGATTAGGTTTTTCTATCTTGAGCCCCAACTAGATTAGGGTTAAGGTGATCTCGTCAAATCCTAACATCTGTCGTATGAATTAATCATTTGATTGAAGTCCAATGAAAAAAAACCCTAATAGAAACTCTTTCTATTATTTTACTCTTCCATGGCCATGGGCTTATAGAATTGATTCTCATGATCATCATAGGGCTGCTCCTCATCTACCGAGGTAGATAGATCTCCTATTGGTGCAATCCAATTCCTACAATGAACATGCTATAGCCAACATACACCTCAGGATTTCGAATGATTAGGAAATCGAGTTATGATATAGTAAAACTATAACACCCTCAAGATAAACTATCGATGCACCTCAGATCAAAGAACCAGACATACCACTATAGCTTCAAGCCAGTCATTGATGAGAAGGTAGACTTCCTCATGACTGCTCGAGGTGGTCACGCTCAGTGCTCTCGTTCTTTAACAAGTTCCTATACTCTCGCTCTGATATCTCTACACTGTAGACTCAAGACTCATCTATCTTAAAGAAGTGATCGTATACCAACCTTTCGGATCAATCACCATCCTCATGATGATCCTACGATCGAAAGCATTTTATGAGTTAATAATGAAAATTCATGTCTTAAATTTTCAACTCTTGAAAATATGAACTATCATTACCATTAACTCAAGGAAAGTATCACAGACACTTTTAAATACACACTGTGATAGAAAATAACCTATTTTTTTATTTATAATCAAAATTATTATTTTATCCTTAAAGTGTATTACAAGTGTCAGCCAATCTGGCTTCTAGGGCACACATATCTAACATGTGCATGATCAAACTGATAGAGTGATTGGGCAAGTTCGACTTTCTCTTACATTAGTGGTTTGGAAAGATGCAATACTAAACTCGCTGTGTAAGTTCTGTCTTTCATTTCTCACTCATTACAGAATGATAATGCCTGAAGTAGACTACCATGGGTTATTGGGATTACTTTAGAACTTTGAGAAGGATCACCAACTCCACAAGAAGTCGGTGAACTTAGTGGGAGCTTCATCTTCTGATTCTCCATCATTTAGAAAAAAGAAGAAAAATAAGAAGAAGAAGGGCAAGAACGTGCAAGTTTAGACTGGGTCATCTGTGTAGGGCCAGACCAGAAAGATCAAGCCCAATAAGAGTAAAGTTGAATGCTTCTTTTATAAGAAATGAGGGCACTAGAAGAGAAATTGTTCTTAGTACATTGCCTTCCTGGATCCGAACAAGCAGAGAAAGAAGCAAGCTATTGCTGGGTAAGGTATTTATATGTAACTCCTTATAATTTTTCTATTTATGATTTTACTGACTGAATATTTGATACCAATAGGTTTTACCATATTTGTAATTCATTGTAGGGGTTACAGGTCAGTAGGAGATTTGAATAAGGTGAGGGGTTTCTGAACGTTGGAGATGGAAGATCAGTTCTAGCTTTAGAAATCTTGAAACTTATATTTGAGTCCCATTCTATTATTCTTGATGATTGTCATTTTTGTTCAAGTTTCTTTTTAAATATATCATTTCTATAGGCCTTTTGGCCAAAAATAATTATAAAATTTTAATAAAAAAATAGTTTTATAATATCATTATGAATGGTGTTTCTATTTTCTCTAGACATTTGAAAAATGATCTGTATATGCTATCATAATCTACCGACATAGTCTATTCAACTGTCAAGCATCCTAGATTAGATAGTGTATCAGATATCTGTTAGATATATGTGCCCTAAAAGCCAGAATTGGCTGACACTTGTAATACACTTCTAGGAGCAAAATTATAATTTTGACTATAAATAATAAAATGGGTTATTTTCTATCATAAATATATATTTAGTTACTGTGATACATCCCTTGAGTTAATGATAATGATAATTTTTATTTTATTTTCAAGAGTTAAAAATTTAAGACAAGAATTTTTATTATTAACTCATAAAATGCTCCTGATCGTAGGATCATCATGAGGATGGTGATTGATCCAAAAGGTTGGTGTATAATCACTTCTTCATAGTAGATGAGTCTTGAGTCTACGGTGTAGAGACACCAGAGTGAGAGTATAGGTACTCGTTAGAAAATGAGGGCCCTGAGCGTGACCACCTCAAGCAGTCATAACGAAGTCTACCTTCTCATTGATGACTGACTCGAAGCTATAGTGGTGTGTTTGGTTCTTTGACCTAAGGTGCATCGACAGTTTACCTTGAGGGTGTTATAGTTTGACTACACCCTGACTCGATCTCCTAGCCATTCGGAACCCTAAGGTGTATGTTGGCTATAGCATGTTCAATGTAGGAATTGGATTGCGCCAAGAAGGAATCTATCAACTTCGGTGGATGAGGAGCAGTCCTATGATAATCATGAGAATCAAGTCCATAAGCCCATGGCCATGGCAGAGTGAAATAATAGAAAGAATTTCTATTAAGATTTTCACATCAGACTTGAATCAAATGATTAAATCATATGATAGAAATTAGGGTTTGACGAGTTCACCTTAACCCTAATCTGATCGGGGCTCAAGATAGAAGAACTTAATCACACAAGTAGCTGCACCAAGAGGTTCATTTTAAATTTTGATGGATTGCCACCATATACTGCTAGGTGTCACTGGTGGATTTTGGGAGCAATTAGAATGATTTAGATGATCGATCATTTTAGTTGTCTGAATCAGAAGAGTTCTGATCCATCGAAAGGAGTTTCGATGATGTCGATGATAGAGATCATGACATATCCCATTACCATATAGAACTAAACCTAACTGGATCACACAAATAAGGGTTTGAATTTAGATATCATCAATTAGACTAATCCAGTTCAATTGATTTGAATTAGATTCAATTAGGTTCAAGAAAATTGTGCTAGCACATGATTAAACCTAAAGTTCTCCTTCTACTATCATTAAGAGTTGTCTCGACTTAGCCAAATTTATTTGTGCTCACTTAGGTATCCTTACTTGGTCTGACTGGAGTTTGTCCAGATTAGAAAAGGATTGTCTTAATTTATGAGATAAATTTGAGACAACACCTGCCATTTTTCGTCACCTTGCTAATTCTTGTCTTTTAACTTTGGTCAAATGTTGACCTTTGACCCTTGGACATCTGCCCATGTGTCATGCACCTATTGGAGAGCAGATAGGGGCTTGTCCCCTTGCTAGATTTTGGAAAGGAGGGGGCACATGCCTAGGGAGGCATGCGCTCATGGATAGGGACGACTGGAGTCCCATACGGATGGGACTCCAGGTTGCTTCTTGGTTTCTACTTAGGTGG
>QRFJ01000455.1:329108-527439 GCA_006176705.1 Cocos nucifera
TGCTGACTGAGCCAAAGAAGTTTGTGCCAATCAGAGGCCTTCATATGGTCTGATTGGAGGTTGTCCAAGTCAGAAAAGATTGTCTTATTTTGTAGGACATTACCTACCAATTTTGGTCACCTGCCATTTTTCGTTCTTTGACTTTGGTCAAAAGTCTACCTTGACTGTCAAATGTTGATCATTGACACTTTGACTTTCTATCCACGTGTCACGCACCTAGGAGAGCTGGGTGGGGGCCTATCCCCCTGCCAAAACCTGGCAAGGAAGAGGGCGCACGCCACCCTTGGCGTGTGCCCAAGCTGGAGGCGCCTAGGAGTCCCTTTGGACAGGGACTCCATCTCCTTTTTGGATTTCGATTAGAGTTCTCCTAAGAACCAACTTTGAATGGTCTTAGGCACTCCCTAAGGAGGAATCCAGGGGACTCTATTTCCCATCAATCAGATTTAGATCTAATTTCATAAAAGGTTGTGATTGGTTGGGGAAGAAGAGGAGTTGGATCATGCTTAGTCTATAAATAAAAGACCCTGCGCCCAACTCAATGATGGAATATACAATTCTCCACGCCCCAAGGCTGCCTCTCCCCTCTTGCTCCATGCCAAACCCACCTTCTCCCTCTCCTCTCCACATCCAAAGTATTTGGATTCTTGGGTGCGATCCAGATTCAAAGAAAGGCGACTGAAAGCTAGAAGGCTACACTGCTGCATAGGATGATTGCTGATCTTCAAAAAGATTTTTGAAGATCCTCCAGATTAGATCCAGATCTAATTTCTAGAGACATGATAGAGAAGTAGAGGATCTCTAGATCCAGCCTGAGTAGATACTGGTAGAGGCCAGGCACTTGCGTGGCTTGATCCAAAACCTTCCGCTGCTTACAGGATCATCAACGGGTAATAGGATTACCCACATCAAGTTAAATTAAATTTGATTTAATTTATCTAATTTTTATTTTAATTTTTAAAATATTAATAATCAGATCTAAAATATCCCAGATCTAATTAGGATCAAAGAGAAAAATTTTTAAAATATATCTCTTGACCTGATCAGATCTGAACGAATCTGGTCCGGAAAATCAGGATTTTCCTTCAATAACAATTATGACTAACCTAGTGGCATGGGTTAGCTCGGATTATTGACACCTCAAATTAGAACTGAGTCGACAGATATGGCTAGGTAAGTGAGACCGATGGAAGGGATATGCATTAACTCGTACAAGAACGCATTCAGATCGAGTAGCTTCCAATTAAAAACCAATCGATCGTATGTGCCAAACTTACCTTAGACACCAAAATTGTTGAGCCAAAACCAATTGGGTTAGCCTACAATCCAGACTCTAACCTCTCAGCCTAATTTAGGTCTTGCTTGATCTTGACTCAATTTTGACCTAGACTTAATCCTATTAGGCTGGTCAATTTAGGCATTGTTGATCCCATCTAACCACAACTCTTGATTCGGTTTGATCAACCGCTTAGACCTAATTGAGCTACCAAGCCTGAACCCAGTATATAAATATGTCTTAGATCTGAAATTCTCATTTTAAGACCTAATTAATATTTTATAATCTTAATTTTTAATTAAGTAGGGTTCATGAACAAAATATGCATAATAAATTCTATGGTTTCAAGATCTAGGGTTTTTGCAGAAATAAGTTTTAGATTCTGATTAAAGGACGAACGTGTAGTCTGTGTACACATCATAAGAATGCCCCATCGGATGGGAGGAGAGGGTCTTTAAACCCTTCTTCATTCTTATGACCGGACGGCTAAGTGGAATGCCTTAATCAGGAACACCGCAATACTACAAAATAGTTTTAGATCTATATCATATATCTCATATACAAATTAGATCTAATCATAGCATATTTTGCATACATCTCATATATAGAATCATGCATGTTTTTAGATCTAAATTATCTCATCATAATCTAAAAAATTAGATTTGAATTGATCTTATCAAAATAAACTCTAATCTAGACAACTATGTAGAAACTTCTACAACTAGTCTAGACATGCATTAATCATATTCTCATATGATGTTTAAAATTAAATAATTTTTATTTACTATTTTTTAGATGTTATTATAATAATTATAATATCAAAAAAATAATAAATAAATAGATCTAAAATATGATTTAATCAGATTAAATTAAAAACATGCAAGACTATTCTATAGAACTATTCTATTTTAGAACTAGTCATGCATATTTTCTAATCATAGATCCAAATCATTTAATTATAATTTTTTCTAATTTTAGATCTGATCACATCTCATGTGACATCTGAAATTACTTATTTTTTAATTAAAATAAATTTAAAATTAGATCTAAACACTTTAGAACCTTGGCTCTGATACCAGTTGAAGGGAAATCCTGATTTCTCGGACCAGGTTCGTTCAGATCTGATCGGATCAAGAGATATATTTTAAAATTTTTTTTCTTTAATCTAGATCAGATCTAAAATATTTTAGATCTAATCTTTATTATTTTAATAATTAAAATAAATTTAGATAAATTAAATCAAATTTAATTTACCTTAACATAGGGTAATTCTATTACCTGTTGATGATCCTGTAAGTAGTGGAAGGTTCTGAAAACTAGCCACGCAAGTTTCTGACCTCTACCGATATCCACTCAGGCTAGATCTAGAGATCCTCTTCTTCTCTATCATGTCTCCAAAAATTAGATCTAAATCTGATTTGGAGGATCTTCAAAACACCTTTCAAAGATCAGCAGTTGTCCTTTGCAGCAGTGCAGCCTTCTAGCTTTCTGTTATCGTTCTCTCATCTGAATTTTACCAACTAAGATCCCAAACTACTTTGGACATGGAGAGAAGAGGGAGAAGATGGGCTTGGCATGAAGGAGGGAGAGACAAACAGCCTTGGGGCATAGCGAATTCAATTACCTTTTGAGTTGGGCGCAGGGTCTTATTTATAGACTATGCGTGATCCAACTCTTCTTCTTCCCAACCAATCACAATCCTTTATGAAATTAGATTTAAATCTGATTGGTGGGAATAGAGTCCCTTGGATTCATCCTAAGATGGCACCTAAGACTAATCAAATGTTGGTTCTTAAGGAGGAGTCTAATCGAAATCCAAAAAAAGAGATGGAGTCCCTATCCAACAGGGACTCCTGGGCGCCTCCAGCTTGGGCACACGCCAAGGGTGGCATGTGCCCTCCTCCTTGCTAGGTTCTGACAGATGGACAAGCTTCCACCAGCTCTCCAATAGGTACATGACACGTGGACAGAAGTCAAAGTGTTAATGGTCAACATTTGACCAGTCAAAGGTCAACTTTTGACCAAAATCAAAGGACGAGAAATGGCAGGTGACCAAAAATGATAGGTATTATCTTATAAAATAAGACAACCCTTTTCTGACCTGGACAACAACCTCTAGTCAGACCAAGTGAAGGCCTTTGATCGAGCACAAACTTCTTTGGCTCAGTCAGGACAACTATTTATGATAGTAAAAGAAGAACATTAGGTTCAATCGAGTGCTAGCACGATTTCTTTGAACCTAATTGAATCTCATTTAGATCAATTGAACTAGATTAGTTCAATTGATGATCACCAGATTCAAACCCTTGTTTGTGTGACCTAGTTAGATTCAGTTCTATATGGTAATGGGAATATGTCATGATCTCTATCATCGACATCATCAAAACTCCTTTCGATGGATCAGAACTCTTCTGATTCGAACGGCTAGAATGATCGATCATCTAAATCATTCTAATTGCTCCCAAAATCCACTCAGTGACACCTAGCAGTATATGGTGGCAACCCATCAGAGCTGAATGCAAACCTCTTGGTGCAGCTACCTGTGTGATTAAGTTCTTCTATCTTGAGCCCCGATCAGATTAGGGTTAAGGTGAACTCGTCAAACCCTAGTCTCTGTCATATGATGTAATCATTCGATTTCAGTCCGATGTGAAAACCTAAATAGAAACTCTTTCTATTATTTCACTCTGCCATGGCCATGGTTTTTGGACTTGATTCTCATGATCATCATAGGGCTTCTCTTCTACCATCGAGGTAGATAGATTCCATCTTGATGCAATCCAGTTCCTACAATGAACATGTTATAGCCAACATACACCTCAGGATTTCGAATAGCTAGAAGACCGAGTAATGGTGTAGTCAAACTATCACACCCTCAAGGTGAACTGTCGATGCACCTCAAGTCAAAGAACCAGACACACCACTACAGCATCGAGTCAGTTATTGGCGAGAAGGTAGACTTCCTAATGACTACTCGAGGTGGTCACGCTCAGTGCCCTCGTTCTCTAACGAGTATCTATATTCTCGCTCCAGTGTCTCTACACCATAGACTCAAGACTCATCTACTAAAGAGAAGCGATTGTACACCAACCTTCTGGATCAATCACCATCCTCGTGATGATCCTATGGTCGAGAGCATTTTATGAGTTAATAATGATTATTCATGTCTTAAATTTTCAACTCTTAAAAATATGAATTATCATTACCATTAACTCAAAGGATGTATCACAGACACTAAATACACATATGTGATAGAAAATAAACCATTTTATTGATTTTAGTCAAAATTATAATTTTGCTCCTAGAAGTGTATTACAAGTGTCAGCCAATTCTGGCTTCTAGGGCATATATATCTAACAGTATTTTAGCCTTAAACAGTCATTTAGTGATAAGATATTTTGTTGTGCGACTTTGTTCACCAAACAACTCTTCCAAGTAAGCCAACATTTAGCGGGCTGCCTTGATATCTTCATGTTGGTACTGAAGCTCATCAGACATCGAGCCCAACATGAAGTATCTGGCCTTATTATCTTCATTGGTACACTTATCAAGAGGCGCTCTCTGTTTAGTGGATGGATGAGCTGGTAAGATGGGGGGATCCTCGTCCAATACATGAGTCAACTTCTCAAAACCCAAAATAATTTTGAAGTTTTGGAGCCAATCCTTGTAATTAGGTCCGGTCAGTCTATGGGTGTCCAGGATACGGGCTAGTTGGTTGGACGCAGATATTTTTCTTTTTTCTATAGAGAGTCAAAGTTTCTAGTTAAATTTTGTAATTAAGACTTGACTAATTTATTTAGGGATTTGATTTTTAAACAAATTAGCTCCCACTATTTTCTCGGATCCCTACACTCCCTTTGTAGAGATGCGTAAAGCTCCATGATTACTAATTTCTAGTGGGTGGTGTAGTCCCACCAACTGACTCATCATCTCACCTAACAATTATTGATGATGGGTTAGCCAATGAGTGAACAACTCTTGTCCAATGATTCTCTAATCATGGTGCACCCAGACTTGGTCTCTAATTCATGAATCTCACCATGCCCAAAATATTGATCCACTCCTTAGTTAAGTCAGACCCATCATTTGAATAGATTGTATTCCTAATTGGACCTCTCACCGTATCCAAAATATTGAGCCCAATCCATCCTTCAGCCCATAGCATCCAATGCCTAATACACATGGTTGCATCTTTTCGGTGCAACTGAACCACTATGACCAACCAGGAACAGTCAACCCCAGGAAGGACCCGTACATCGACAATGGTAGAAGATCTTAGACTTAATCTTTTCTTAGGAAGATTTGATTTAGGTCTCTTTAAACTTGACTTGACATAGCCATAATCATTATGACTAACCTAGTGGCATGGATCAACTCGGATTGTTAACCACCTTAGATCAGGACTGGGCCAACAAATATGGTCAGGTAAATGAGATCGATGAAAGGAATATGACACTAACTCGATAAGAACACATTCAAGTTGAGTAGCTCCCAATTAAAAATCAGTCGGTCGAATCTGCCAAACTTACCTTAGACACCAAATTATTGAGCTAAAACCAATCGGGTTAGCCTACAATCCAGACTCTAACCACTGAGGCTAATTAGATCATAACTCGATCGATCACTCCTATGACTCGACCTTGACCCAAACATAATCATATTAGATTGGTCAATTTAAGAACTCTTGATCCCATCTAACCAACTCTTGATTCGGTTTGATCAACCGCTAGACCTAATTGAGCTACCCAAGTCTGAACTCAATTTTATGAATATGTCTTAGATCTAAAAATTCTTAATTTTAGATCTAATCTATTTCATAATCTCAATTGTTAATTAAGTTTATGGTTCATAAACAAAATATGTATATAAAATTCTAAAATTTTAGGATCTATGATTTTGAAAAAAATAAGTTTTTTTATTTCTATTAAGGATGAATGCGCAGCACCCTTATACACCATAAGAACATCCTATCGAATGAGAGGAGAGGGCCTTTAAATCCTACTTCATTCTTATGATCGGATGGCTAAGGGGCACGCCTTAATCAGAAACATGATAAATCTACAAAACTAGTTAGATCTACATCATATATCACATATATAAAAATTAATCTAACTAAAAATATATTTTGCATATATCTCATCTATCATATCATGCATATTTTTAGATCTAAATTATTCCATAAATATCTAAAAAATAAGATTTAAATTTGATCATATCAAATTAAAATTTATTCTAGATAATTTTGTAGAACTATTCTACAACTAGTCAAAACATGCATCTATCATATATCATATGAACAAATTAAATAAAGTTATTTTTTATTTTTTAGATATAATTATAATATTTATAATATCAAAAAATAAAAAATAAATAGATCTAAAATTATAATTAATTAAATTAAAATTATGATTATGCTAGACTACACATAGAATAATTCTATTCCTAGTCTAGTCATGCATCTCATACATCTTAGATCTAGATTATTTAATTTTTTAACTTTTTGATTTTAGATCTAATAACATCTAATGTGACATCTAAAATCACTGAATTATTAGATCAAAAATAAATTAAAATTAGATCTAATGAATTATGAAATCAGGCTCTGATACTAGTTGAAGGGAAAAACCTATTTTCCAGATCAGGTTCATTCAAATCTAATTAGATCAGGAGGAATATTTCAAAAAATTTTTCTCTAAGATCCTAATTAAATCTAGGACTCCTCAGATCTGATTTTATTAATTTAATAATAAAAATAAAATAAAAATAAAAATTAAATCTAATTTAATTATACCTTTATTTTAGGTAATCCAATTATCCTGTGATGATTCCGATGTATGCCTGAGGTTCTGGATGTAGCCATGCAAGTGCCTAGCCTTTACCAGTATCTACTTGGGCAAGATCTGGAGATCTTCTCCTTCTCAATCAATCCTCTAAAAATTAGATAAAGGTCTGATCTTGAATGTCTTCAAAACTTCTTTTGAAGAACTGTCGTTGTGTCTTGCAGCAGTGCTGCCTTCTTCCTTTCCTGGCACCTTTCACTTGCTTGGATCGCACCTTATTCATACCCAAAACCCCTTGGGCATGGAGACATGAGAGAGGACCAGAGGATGACATGGAGAAGAAGGAAGAGAGGATTTGTGGTGTGGGCTAAAGGCAGAAGCATTAGAAACCTAGGCATAGATAGGGTTTATATAGACCCTGCTGCGCCATGTAGTGCCACATCATCCCAGCCAATCACGGCCCTTTGATCAATCAGATCTAAATCGATTGGTGGGATGACATCATCTAATCCAATCAAAGGAGAGACCCTCAAAATCCTTCTAAGGTGGTGCCAAGATTGGGTCAAACAAAAATTCTTGGTGCCATAGAGTTTAATCCCCTATAGCAATTCTGGAGTCCAATCTATATGGGACTCCTCCTTTATCCTCATGGGATGCACGCCTCCCTAGGCATGCACCCTCTTTCTATCTATATTTAGTTGGGGGACAAGGCCCTAGGTACTCTCTTATAGGTGTATGACACATGGGCAGATGTCCAAGTATCCAGGGTCAACATTTGACCAATGTCCAAAAACAGGAATTAGAAGGTGATCAAAAATGGTAGGTGTTGTCTTATATTTATCTCATAAATTAAGACAACTATTTTTTGATCTGAATAAGCTCCAGTCAGGCCAAGTAAATATTTCTGAATGAGCCTAAATACATTTGGCTCAGTCGAGACAAACTTTAATTATTATTAAAGGAGACCATTAGGCTCAATCGTGTGCTAGCATGATTTTCTTGAACCGAATTGAATCTTACTCAAATTAATTGAACTGGGTTAGTCTAATTAATGACATCCAAATCCAAACCATTATTTGTGTGACCCAGTTAGGCTCAATTTCGTATGGTAATGAGATATGTCATGCTCTCTATCATCGATATCATTGAAATACCTTTCGATGGATCAAAACTTTTCTGATTTAGATAACTAATATGATTGATCATCCAAATCTTTCTAATTGCTTCCAAAATCCATCAGTGACACCTAGTAGCATATGGTGGCAACCCATTAAAACTGAAAGTAAATATCTCGGTGCAGTTACCTATATGATTAGGTTTTTCTATCTTGAGCCCCAACTAGATTAGGGTTAAGGTGATCTCGTCAAATCCTAACATCTGTCGTATGAATTAATCATTTGATTGAAGTCCAATGAAAAAAAACCCTAATAGAAACTCTTTCTATTATTTTACTCTTCCATGGCCATGGGCTTATAGAATTGATTCTCATGATCATCATAGGGCTGCTCCTCATCTACCGAGGTAGATAGATCTCCTATTGGTGCAATCCAATTCCTACAATGAACATGCTATAGCCAACATACACCTCAGGATTTCGAATGATTAGGAAATCGAGTTATGATATAGTAAAACTATAACACCCTCAAGATAAACTATCGATGCACCTCAGATCAAAGAACCAGACATACCACTATAGCTTCAAGCCAGTCATTGATGAGAAGGTAGACTTCCTCATGACTGCTCGAGGTGGTCACGCTCAGTGCTCTCGTTCTTTAACAAGTTCCTATACTCTCGCTCTGATATCTCTACACTGTAGACTCAAGACTCATCTATCTTAAAGAAGTGATCGTACACCAACCTTTCGGATCAATCACCATCCTCATGATGATCCTACGATCGAAAGCATTTTATGAGTTAATAATGAAAATTCATGTCTTAAATTTTCAACTCTTGAAAATATGAACTATCATTACCATTAACTCAAGGAAAGTATCACAGACACTTTTAAATACACACTGTGATAGAAAATAACCTATTTTTTTATTTATAATCAAAATTATTATTTTATCCTTAAAGTGTATTACAAGTGTCAGCCAATCTGGCTTCTAGGGCACACATATCTAACATGTGCATGATCAAACTGATAGAGTGATTGGGCAAGTTCGACTTTCTCTTACATTAGTGGTTTGGAAAGATGCAATACTAAACTCGCTGTGTAAGTTCTGTCTTTCATTTCTCACTCATTACAGAATGATAATGCCTGAAGTAGACTACCATGGGTTATTGGGATTACTTTAGAACTTTGAGAAGGATCACCAACTCCACAAGAAGTCGGTGAACTTAGTGGGAGCTTCATCTTCTGATTCTCCATCATTTAGAAAAAAGAAGAAAAATAAGAAGAAGAAGGGCAAGAACGTGCAAGTTTAGACTGGGTCATCTGTGTAGGGCCAGACCAGAAAGATCAAGCCCAATAAGAGTAAAGTTGAATGCTTCTTTTATAAGAAATGAGGGCACTAGAAGAGAAATTGTTCTTAGTACATTGCCTTCCTGGATCCGAACAAGCAGAGAAAGAAGCAAGCTATTGCTGGGTAAGGTATTTATATGTAACTCCTTATAATTTTTCTATTTATGATTTTACTGACTGAATATTTGATACCAATAGGTTTTACCATATTTGTAATTCATTGTAGGGGTTACAGGTCAGTAGGAGATTTGAATAAGGTGAGGGGTTTCTGAACGTTGGAGATGGAAGATCAGTTCTAGCTTTAGAAATCTTGAAACTTATATTTGAGTCCCATTCTATTATTCTTGATGATTGTCATTTTTGTTCAAGTTTCTTTTTAAATATATCATTTCTATAGGCCTTTTGGCCAAAAATAATTATAAAATTTTAATAAAAAAATAGTTTTATAATATCATTATGAATGGTGTTTCTATTTTCTCTAGACATTTGAAAAATGATCTGTATATGCTATCATAATCTACCGACATAGTCTATTCAACTGTCAAGCATCCTAGATTAGATAGTGTATCAGATATCTGTTAGATATATGTGCCCTAAAAGCCAGAATTGGCTGACACTTGTAATACACTTCTAGGAGCAAAATTATAATTTTGACTATAAATAATAAAATGGGTTATTTTCTATCATAAATATATATTTAGTTACTGTGATACATCCCTTGAGTTAATGATAATGATAATTTTTATTTTCAAGAGTTAAAAATTTAAGACAAGAATTTTTATTATTAACTCATAAAATGCTCCTGATCGTAGGATCATCATGAGGATGGTGATTGATCCAAAAGGTTGGTGTATAATCACTTCTTCATAGTAGATGAGTCTTGAGTCTACGGTGTAGAGACACCAGAGTGAGAGTATAGGTACTCGTTAGAAAATGAGGGCCCTGAGCGTGACCACCTCAAGCAGTCATAACGAAGTCTACCTTCTCATTGATGACTGACTCGAAGCTATAGTGGTGTGTTTGGTTCTTTGACCTAAGGTGCATCGACAGTTTACCTTGAGGGTGTTATAGTTTGACTACACCATGACTCGATCTCCTAGCCATTCGGAACCCTAAGGTGTATGTTGGCTATAGCATGTTCAATGTAGGAATTGGATTGCACCAAGATGGAATCTATCTACCTCGGTGGATGAGGAGCAGCCCTATGATAATCATGAGAATCAAGTCCATAAGCCCATGGCCATGGCAGAGTGAAATAATAGAAAGAATTTCTATTAAGATTTTCACATCAGACTTGAATCAAATGATTAAATCATATGATAGAAATTAGGGTTTGACGAGTTCACCTTAACCCTAATCTGATCGGGGCTCAAGATAGAAGAACTTAATCACACAAGTAGCTGCACCAAGATGTTCATTTTAAATTTTGATGGATTGCCACCATATACTGCTAGGTGTCACTGGTGGATTTTGGGAGCAATTAGAATGATTTAGATGATCGATCATTTTAGCTATCTGAATCAGAAGAGTTTTGATCCATCGAAAGGAGTTTCGATGATGTCGATGATAGAGATCATGATATATCCCATTACCATATAGAACTAAACCTAACTGGATCACACAAATAAGGGCTTGAATTTAGATATCATCAATTAGACTAATCCAGTTCAATTGATTTGAATTAGATTCAATTAGGTTCAAGAAAATTGTGCTAGCACATGATTAAACCTAAAGTTCTCCTTCTACTATCATTAAGAGTTGTCTCGACTTAGCCAAATTTATTTGTGCTCACTTAGGTATCCTTACTTGGTCTGACTGGAGTTTGTCCAGATTAGAAAAGGATTGTCTTAATTTATGAGATAAATTTGAGACAACACCTGCCATTTTTCGTCACTTGCTAATTCTTGTCTTTTAACTTTGGTCAAATGTTGACCTTTGACCCTTGGACATCTGCCCATGTGTCATGCACCTATTGGATAGCAGATAGGGGCTTGTCCCCTTGCTAGATTTTGGAAAGGAGGGGGCACATGCCTAGGGAGGCATGCGCTCATGGATAGGGACGACTGGAGTCCCATACGGATGGGACTCCAGGTTGCTTCTTGGTTTCTACTTAGGTGGCCCATAACTATAGACTTTGACAAGTCTTAGGTGCTATCTAAGGATGAATTAGTGGGGCTCTCATCTGATTGGATCAGGTGATGTCATCCCACTAATCAGATTTAGATCTGATTGCATGAAGCAAAGTGATTGGCCGAGATGATGTGGCACTACATGGCGCAGCAGGGTCTATATAAACTCTATCTACGCCCAACTTTCAAAGAGATCTCTACTAGCCCATGCACCAAGGCTGCCCCTCTCCATCCTCCATGCCATCTTCTAGTTCTCTCTCTCCTCTCCATTTCCAAGGAAAGTTGGGCTCCAGTTTGGTGCAATCCAGGCAAGAAAAAGCTGGCGAGAAAGGAAGAAGGCAGCACTGTTGCAGAGACGACTGTAGATCTTTAAAAGAAGTTTTGAAAATTCTGCAAATCAGATTTAGATCTAATTTTTGGAGAAGTAATAAAAAAGAAGAAGATCTCTAGATCCAGTCTAAGTGGATATCGATAGAGGCCAGGAGCTTGCATAGCTAGATCCAGAATCTCAAGCAATCAGCAAGATCATCAAAGGATAATATGATTACCCAGCATCAAGGTATAAATTAAATTAAATTTATTTTATTTTTTTTATTTATTAGATATATAAAATTAAATCTGAAATATCTTAGATCAGATCTGGATAGATGAGAAAAGTTCTTGAAATATCTCTCTTGATCCGATCAAATTTGAATGAACCTGATTTGAGAAATCAGGATTTCTCCTTCAACTGGTATCAGAGCTAGGTTCTCTAAATTATTTAGATCTAATTTTTATTTATTTTTAATCTAAAAATTAGATGATTTCAGATGTCATATAAGATGTGATTAGATCTAAATTTAGAAGAAATTAAAATTAAATAATTTAGATCTATGTTTTATAAGATGCATGAGTAGTTGTAAAATAGAATAGTTCTATACATAGTCTTGCATGATCATGATTTATTTTGATTAAATTATGATTTTGGATCTATTTATTTTTATTTTTTAATGATTATAAATATTATAATAAAATCTAAAAAATTAGAAAATAAAATTATTTATTTTTTACATCATATGAGATATGATGAATGCATGATTAAACTAGTTGTAGAGTAGTTCTACATAATTATCTACATTAGAATTTATTTTGACGTGATCAATTTAAATCTAATTTTTTAGATAATTATGAGATAATTAAGATCTGAAAAATATGCATGATATGATACATAAGATGTATGCAAAACATGTATAAAGTTATATCAATTTTATACATGAGATGTATGATGTAGATCTAACTAGTTTTGTAGATTTATATTTCTGATTAAGGCATTCTCCTTAGCCGTCTGGTCATAAAAATAAAGTAGGGTTTAAATATCCTCTCCTCCCATTTAATAGGGTGTTCTTATGATGTGTAGGAGTGCTATGCATTCGTCCATAATCAGAAATCAAGAACTTACTTTCTGCAAAATTCTAGATCCTGAAATTCTAGGATTTTATTTACATATTTTGTTTGTGAACCCTGAACTTAATTAAGAATTAAGATTATAAAATATTAATTAGGTCTAAAATTAAGAATTTCAGATCTAAGATATATTCATAATATTTGGTTCAAGCTTGGGTAGCTCAATTAGGTCTAAGCAGTTGATCAAATCGAATCAAAAGTTGGTTAGATGGGATCAACAATGCTTAAATTGACCAGCCTAATAGGATTAAGTCTGGGTCAAGATTGAGTCACATGAGTGATCGATCAAGCTAAGACCTAATTAGACTTAGTGGTTAGAGTCTGGATTGTAGGCTAACCTGATTAGTTCTGGCTCAACAATTTGGTGTCTAAGGTAAGTCTGGCAGATATGACTGACTGGTTTTTAATTGGGAGCTACTCAACTAAAATGCGTTCTTGTCGAGTTTATAGCATATCCCTTCCACCGATCTCACTTACTTGGCCATGTTTGTTGGCTTAGTTCTGATTTGACATGGTCAATAATCCGAGCTAACCCATGCCACTAGGTTAGTCATAATGGTTATGACTATGTTAAGTCTAGTTTAATGAGACCTAAATCAAATCTCCCTAAAAAAAGATTAAGTCTAAGGTCTTCCACCATTGTAGATGTGTGGGCCCTTTTCGAGGTTGATTATTCTCGGCTAGTTATAGTGGTTCAGTTGCACCAAGAAGATGCAACCATGTCTATTAGGCGTTGGATGCTACGGGCTGGAGGATGGATTGGGCTCAATATTTTGAATACGGTGAGAGACTTAATTAGGAATCCAATCTATGCAAATAATGGGTCTGACTTAACTAAGGAGTGGATCAATATTTCGAGCACGGTGAGATTCATGAATTAGAGATCAAGTTTGGGTGCACCATGATTAGAGAATCATTGAACAAGAGTTGTTCACTCATTGGCTAACCCATCGTCAATAACTGTTAGGTGAGGTGATGAGTCAGTTGGTGGGACCACACCACCCACTAGAAATTATTGATTATGGAGATTTTTGCATCTCTATAAAGGGAGTGTAGGGATCCAAAAAAATAGTGAAAGCTAATTTATTTAAAAATTAAAATCTTAAATAAATTGGTTAAGTCTTAATTATAATATCTAAGCTAGAAATTTTGATTCTCTATAGAAAAATGTCTGCATCCAACCCACCAGCATGAATCCTGGACACCCATAGACAGACCGTATCCAATTATAAGGATTGGCTCCAAAACTTCAAAATTATTTTGGGTTCGAAGAAGTTAACTCATGTATTAGACTAGGATCCTCCCACCTTACCAGCTCATCCATCCGCTGAACAGAGAGCGTCTCTTGAAAAGTGGATAGATGAAGATAACAAGGCCAGATATTACATGTTGGGCTCGATGTATGATGAACTTCAGCACCAACATGAAGATATCAGGACTGCCTGGCAAATGTTGGCTCACCTATAAGAGATGTTTGGTGAACAGAGTCATGAAGCCAAGTATCAAGTCACTAAATTACTATTCAAGGCTAAAATGCGTGATGGGCGGTCAGTCCAAGATCATTGTCTAATGATGATCAAGGACTTGAAAGAGCTTGAGAAGCTCGAAGTGAGATTAGACTTGGATCTATAGAATGATATAATTCTGCAATCCTTGACTGATGTATATGGGCAGTTCATCATGAACTATCATATGCATAAACTTCAAAATTCTCTGGCCGAACTTATGAACATGCTGGTTACCGCTGAGCTTTCTATGAAAGATTCTAAAGGCTCAGTGCTTGCTATGGAACGGACTTCTTCTAAGAGAATGTCTTTTGGAAAGAAGAAAAAGTCTGTGAAAAAGCAAAAGATAGAAGGAGGAAAGAAGAAAAAGGCAGAAATAAAAAAGAAGAATATTGATAAAAAAAAGTGTTTCCATTGCAATAATGACGGCCACTGGAAGCAAAACTATCCTACTTACTTCGCCACCCTAAAGAATAAGAAGTAGATAAGTCCTTCTGGAGGTATACTCATTATTGAGTCTAATCTTATGATTTCTTCTACATCCAATTGGGTGCTTGACTCTGGTTCTAATGCTCATTTGTGCACTTTCATGTAAGATCTGGAGGATAGCAGGAGGCTGAGGGATGGTGAGATGATCTTGCACATCGAAAATGGAGCAAGAGTTACTGCTGTGGTCGTGAGAACATACCCTCTTCCACTACCATCTAGTTTAGACATAGTGTTAAAAGACTGTTATTATGTGCCTGCAGCTAGCAGAAATTTGATTTCTATTTCTTGCCTTGCATTAGAAGACAATGTAATTAGTTTTCTTAAGAACTATTATAATATTCTTTATGAAAAGAATAAAATTGTAAGTGGTTTCCTTATTAACGATCTTTATCAGTTACATATTGATGTATCTATTTTTAACATTGAGGAAAATGTAAATACCATGAAATGACCTAAGGATAGTCCAAATGATAGGTATCTATGGCACCTAAGACTAGTTCATATAGCAGAAGATAGGATTAACAAATTGGAGAAAATCGGCCTATTGAGTCTATTGACTTTCGAGTCATATCCAATTTGTGAATCTTGTCTTCATGGCAAAATGACTAAGCTCCATTTTGTAGGACATGGGGAAGGGCTACGGATCTTCTTGCCCTAGTACATACTGATGTGTGCAGCCCATTTGATGTGCCGAATAGAGGCATCTTTATCTACTTCATAATCTTTATCGATGATTTATCTAGGTATGGGTATGTGTATCTTACGAGATATAAGTCTAAAGCTTTTGAAAAGTTCAAAGAATTCAGACATGAAGTAGAAAAGCAAACTAGAAAACCCATCAAGGTTCTTCGATCAGATCGAGGAGGTGAATACCTTAGTTGAAAATTCCTAAACAATCTCAAGAAAAATGGCATAATCTCTCAACAGACTCCACTTGGAATACCTTAACTCAATGAAATTTCAGAATGGAGGAACCAGACTCTATTAGATAGGGTCCGATCCATGATGAGCTTCACAGACCTTTCTGATTTACTTTGGGGACACTGTTTGTTAACTACAATATACTTACTGAATAGGATTTCTTCTAAAACCATTCCTACCACACCGTATGAGATATGGCATGATAAGAAATGAAGTCTGAGTCATCTCAGAATTTGGGGTTGTCTGGCTCATGTCAAAAGACAACAAGCGGACGAGTTAGACTTTAGGTCCTTTTGAGCTCGATTTATAGGATATCCTAAAGAGTCATTAGGATATTATTTCTACATCCCAGAAGATCATAATGTGATTGTGAGTCGACATGCCATCTTTCTTGAAAAATAGTTTATTCAAGATAGCGACATTGGAAAGTAGATCAAGCTCGATGAGAAAGTCTCACAAGAGCAACGAGCTAAGGACCAAATGGAATCAAATCAGGTTAAGCCAATCCAATCACTACCTCCTCCACCCCGTAGATCGAAAAGAGTTTTTCGTCCCCTTGAGAGGTACTTATGTACTATTTCAAAGAAAGTAGAGAAAATATTCCTCGTAGGTAATGGGGTTCATGGTGATGATCCCAAAACCTATAACAAGGCAATATTGAATATCGACTTCGAGAAATGGTTAGAGGCAATGAAGTCAGAAATTGACTCGATGCACTCAAACCAAGTCTGGACCTTGGTAGATCTAGCAGAAGGTATAGTACCTATTAGGTGTAAATAGATCAACAAGAGAAAGATTGGTGCAGATGGAAATATGGAGACATTCAAAGCTAGATTAGTGGCAAAAGGTTATAGTCAACGTGAAGGCATTGACTATCAGGATACCTTTTCGCCAATAGCCATGCTAAAATTCATTCACACATTGCTTGCGTTTGCAACCTATTTTGATTATGAAATATGAAAAATGGACGTGAAAATGGCATTCTTAAATGGATATCTTGAGGAAGATATCTATATGGAACAGCCGCTAGGTTTCACATCCAGTGATGATGATCACAAGGTATGCAAGCTGCAAAGATCCATATATGGACTTAAGCAAGCATCTCGAAGCTGGAATACTCATTTTAATGATGTGATCAAATTATTTGGTTTCATCAAGAATGAAGAGGAGCCATGTGTCTTCAAAAAGGTCAGTGGGAGCGCTGTTGTCTTCCTCGTATTGTACGTGGATGACATCCTCCTTATTGGGAATGATATTCCCATGTTGACCATAGTTAAAATATGGTTATCTAAAGAATTCTCCATGAAAGACCTAGGAGAAGCATCCTTTATTCTGGAAATTAAGGTCTATAGAGATAGACCGAATAGGATGCTAGGACTTTCACAGAAGATGTACATAGAGGAAAGTGCTAAAGAGGTTTAGCATGGAAAAACTCTAAGAGGGGTTTGGTACCCTTCAGACATGGCATTCATCTTTCCAAGAAGATGTGCCCTAGCACACCTGAGGAAATAGAATGCATGAGCAAGATCCCTTATGCTTCAGTAATAGGGAGCCTCATGTATGCCATGTTATGTACACGACCTGATATAGCCCATGCTGTGAGTGTCACGAGTAGATATCAGTCGAATCCAGGTGAAGAACACTGAACTTCTATGAAATATATCCTTAAGTACTTGAGAAGAACTAAGGATATGTTGTTGGTCTTTGGTAATGGAGAACTTCAAATCCAAAGGTATACAGACTCGGATTTTATGTCCGATGTAGATGATCGAAAGTCGACATTCGGGAGTCTATTTGTGTGCAATGGTGGAGCTGTCAGTTGGAAAAGTTTCAAGCAAACTGTGATAGCGGATTCCACCATGGAAGTAGAATACATCACTGCATCAGAAGCTGCAAAGGAGGGATTCTTGCATAAGAAGTTTGCCATAGAGATCGGAGTAATGGCATCAGATGCCATTTCTCTGTACTGCGATAATAATGGTGCCATTGACCTTGCTAAGGAGCCGAGGTCTTACCAAAAATCCAAGCACATCGAGCGGCGATACCACCTCATCCATGATTACCTCGAGAAGGGTTATGTCGAGGTCAAGAGAGTCGACTCCGCAGACAATATGATGGACCCACTTACAAAGTCATTGGGCCAGCAGAAGGTCAAAGCCCACTTTGAGAAGATGGGACTAAGATTTGTAGCTAATTGACTTTAGGTCAAGTGGGAGTTTGTTAGATATGTGTGCTCTAGAAGCCAGAATTAGCTGACACTTGTAAAACACTTCTAGGAGCAAAATTATAATTTTAACTATAAATAATAAAATGAGTTATTTTCTATCATAAAGGTGTATTTAGTATCTGTGATACATTCCTTGAGTTAATGGTAATGATAATTCTTATTTTCAAGAGTTAAAAATTTATGACAAGAATTTTCATTATTTACTCATAAAATGCTCCTGACCGTAGGATCATCATGAGGATGGTGAATGATCTAGAAGGTTGGTGTACAATCGCTTCTTCATAGTAGATGAGTCTTGAGTCTACGGTGTAAAGACACCGGAGCAAGAGTATAGGTACTTGTTAGAGAATGAGGGCACTGAGCGTGACCACCTCGAGCAGTCATAAGAAAGTCTACCTTCTCATCGATGATTGACTCGAAGCTATAGTAGTGTGTCTGGTTCCTTGATCTGAGGTGTATCGATAGTTCACCTTAAGGGTGTTATAGTTTGACTACACCATGACTCGAAATCTTAGCCATTCAGAATCCTGAGGTGTATGTTGGCTATAGCATGTTCATTATAGGAATTGGACTGCACCAAGAAGGAATCTATCTACCTCGGTGGATGAGAAGCAGCCCTATGATAATCATGAGAATCAAGTCCATAAGCCCATGTCCATAGCAGAGTGAAATAATAGAAAGAGTTTCTATTAAGGTTTTCACATCAGACTTAAATCGAATGATTAAATCATATGATAGAAATTAGGGTTTGACGAGTTCACCTTAACCCTAATCTGATCGGGGCTCAAGATGGAAGAAATTAATCATACAAGTAGGGGCTACGGATCTTCTTGCCCTAGTACATACTGATGGTGCAGCCCATTTGATGATGTGCCGAATAGAGGCATCTTTATCTAACTTCATAATCTTTATCGATTTGATTTAAAATCTTAGGTATGGGTATAGTGTATTTACGAGATATAAGCTAAAGCTTTTGAAAAGTTCAAAGAATTCAGACATGCAAGTAGAAAAGCAAAACTAGAAAAACCATCAAGGTTTCTTCGATCAGAATCGAGGAGGTGAATACTTAGTGAAAATTTCCTAAAACAATCTCAAGAAAATGGCTAATCTCTCAACAGACTCACTTGAACCTTAACTCAATGAAATTTCAAGAATGGAGGAACCAGACTCTATTAGATTTTAGGGTCCGCATCCATGGATGAGCTTCACAGAACCTTTTGATTTACTTTTGCGGGACACTGTTTCGTTAACTTACAATATACTTTACCTGAATAGGATTCTTCTAAAACCATTCCTGACCACACCGTTATGAGATATTGGCATGGATAAGAAATGAAGTCTGAGTCTCTCAGAATTTGGCGTTTGGTCTGGCTCATGTCAAAAGACAACAAGGCGGACGAGTTAGACTTTAGGTCCTTTTGAGCTCGATTTTATAGGATATCCTAAAGAGTCATTTTAGGATATTATTGTCTTACATCAAAAGAAAGATCATAATGTTGATGTGAGTCGACAATTGCCATCTTTCTTTTGAAAATAGTTTATTTCAAGATAGCACATTAGGAAAAGTAGATCAAGCTCGTTATGAGAAAGTCTCACAAGAGAACGAGGCTAAAGACCAAATGGAATCAAATCAGGTTAAGGCCAATCCAATCACTACCTCCTCCACCCCGTAGATCGAAAGAGTTTTTTCGTCCCCTGAGAGATTCATAATATTTGGGTTCAAGCTTGGGTAGCTCAATTAGGTCTAAGCAGTTGATCAAATCGAATCAAAAGTTGGTTAGATGGGATCAACAATGCTTAAATTGACCAGCCTAATAGGATTAAGTCTGGGTCAAGATTGAGTCACATGATTGATCGATCAAGCTAAGACCTAATTAGACTTAGTGGTTAGAGTCTGGATTGTAGGCTAACCTGATTAGTTCTGGCTCAACAATTTGGTGTCTAAGGTAAGTCTGGCAGATATGACTGACTGGTTTTTAATTGGGAGCTACTCAACTAAAATGCGTTCTTGTCGAGTTTATAGCATATCCCTTCCACCGATCTCACTTACTTGGCCATGTTTGTTGGCTTAGTTCTGATTTGACATGGTCAATAATCCGAGCTAACCCATGCCACTAGGTTAGTCATAATGGTTATGACTATGTTAAGTCTAGTTTAATGAGACCTAAATCAAATCTCCCTAAAAAAAGATTAAGTCTAAGGTCTTCCACCATTGTAGATGTGTGGGCCCTTTTCGAGGTTGATTATTCTCGGCTAGTTATAGTGGTTCAGTTGCACCAAGAAAATGGAACCATGTCTATTAGGCGTTGGATGCTACGGGCTGGAGGATGGATTGGGCTCAATATTTCGAATACGGTGAGAGACTTAATTAGGAATCCAATCTATGCAAATAATGGGTCTGACTTAACTAAGGAGTGGATCAATATTTCGAGCACGGTGAGATTCATAAATTAGAGATCAAGTTTGGGTGCACCATGATTAGAGAATCATTGAATAAGAGTTGTTCACTCATTGGCTAACCCATCGTCAATAACTGTTAGGTGAGGTGATGAGTCAGTTGGTGGGACCACACCACCCACTAGAAATTATTGATTATGGAGATTTTTGCATCTCTATAAAGGGAGTGTAGGGATCCAAAAAAATAGTGAAAGCTAATTTATTTAAAAATTAAAATCTTAAATAAATTGGTTAAGTCTTAATTATAATATCTAGCTAGAAATTTTGATTCTCTATAGAAAAATGTCTGCATCCAACCCACCAGCATGAATCCTGGACACCCATAGACAGACCGTATCCAATTATAAGGATTGGCTCCAAAACTTCAAAATTATTTTGGGTTCGAAGAAGTTAACTCATGTATTAGACTAGGATCCTCCCACCTTACCAGCTCATCCATCCGCTGAACAGAGAGCGTCTCTTGAAAAGTGGATAGATGAAGATAACAAGGCCAGATATTACATGTTGGGCTCGATGTATGATGAACTTCAGCACCAACATGAAGATATCAGGACTGCCTGGCAAATGTTGGCTCACCTATAAGAGATGTTTGGTGAACAGAGTCATGAAGCCAAGTATCAAGTCACTAAATTACTATTCAAGGCTAAAATGCGTGATGGGCGGTCAGTCCAAGATCATTGTCTAATGATGATCAAGGACTTGAAAGAGCTTGAGAAGCTCGAAGTGAGATTAGACTTGGATCTATAGAATGATATAATTCTGCAATCCTTGACTGATGTATATGGGCAGTTCATCATGAACTATCATATGCATAAACTTCAAAATTCTCTGGCCGAACTTATGAACATGCTGGTTACCGCTGAGCTTTCTATGAAAGATTCTAAAGGCTCAGTGCTTGCTATGGAACGGACTTCTTCTAAGAGAATGTCTTTTGGAAAGAAGAAAAAGTCTGTGAAAAAGCAAAAGATAGAAGGAGGAAAGAAGAAAAAGGCAGAAATAAAAAAGAAGAATATTGATAAAAAAAAGTGTTTCCATTGCAATAATGACGGCCACTGGAAGCAAAACTATCCTACTTACTTCGCCACCCTAAAGAATAAGAAGTAGATAAGTCCTTCTGGAGGTATACTCATTATTGAGTCTAATCTTATGATTTCTTCTACATCCAATTGGGTGCTTGACTCTGGTTCTAATGCTCATTTGTGCACTTTCATGTAAGATCTGGAGGATAGCAGGAGGCTGAGGGATGGTGAGATGATCTTGCACATCGAAAATGGAGCAAGAGTTACTGCTGTGGTCGTGAGAACATACCCTCTTCCACTACCATCTAGTTTAGACATAGTGTTAAAAGACTGTTATTATGTGCCTGCAGCAAGCAGAAATTTGATTTCTATTTCTTGCCTTGCATTAGAAGGCTATGTAATTAGTTTTCTTAAGGACCATTATAATATTCTTTATGAAAGAAATAAAATTGCAAGTGGTTTCCTTATTAACGATCTTTATCAGTTACATATTGATGTATCTATTTTTAATATCGAGCAAAATGTAAATACCATGAAATGACCTAAGGATAGTCCAAATGATAGGTATCTATGGCACCTAAGACTAGGTCATATAGCAGAAGATAGGATTAACAAATTGGAGAAAATCGGGCTATTGAGTCTATTGACTTTCGAGTCATATCCAATTTGTGAATCTTGTCTTCATGGCAAAATGACTAAGCTCCATTTTGTAGGACATGGGGAAAGGGCTACGGATCTTCTTGCCCTAGTACATACTGATGTGTGCAGCCCATTTGATGTGCCGAATAGAGGCAACTTTATCTACTTCATAATCTTTATCGATGATTTATCTAGGTATGGGTATGTGTATCTTATGAGACATAAGTCTGAAGCTTTTGAAAAGTTCAAAGAATTCAGACATGAAGTAGAAAAGCAAACTAGAAAATCCATTAAGGTTCTTCGATCAGATCGAGGAGGTGAATACCTTAGTCGAAAATTCCTAGACTATCTCAAGAAAAATGGCATAGTCTCTTAATGGACTCCACCAGGAACACCTTCAACTCAATGAAATTTCAGAATGGAGGAAATCGGACTCTATTAGATATGGTTCGATCCATGATGAGCTTCACAGACCTTCCCTGATTTTCTTTGGGGACACTGTTTGTTAACTTCAATTATCTACTGAATAGGGTTTCCCTCTAAAACCGTTCCTACCACACCGTATGAGATATGGCATGGTAAGAAATCAAGTCTGAGTCATCTCAGAATTTGGGGTTGTCCGGCTCATGTCAAAAGACAACAAGCGGACAAGTTAGACTTTAGGTCCTTTAGAGCTCGATTCATAGGATATCCTAAAGAGTCATTAGGATATTATTTCTACATTCCAGAAGACCACAATGTGATTGTGAGTCGACATGCCATCTTTCTTGAAAAATAGTTTATTCAAGATAGCGGCATTGGAAAGCAGATTCAAGCTCGATGAGAAAGTCTCACAAGAGCAACGAGCTAAGGACCAATTGGAACCAAATCAGGTTGAGCCAATAAGAATCACTACCTCCTCCACCTCGTAGATCGGAAAGAGTTTTCCCGTCCCCTGAAAGATACTTAGGTATTATTTCAGAGGAAAGTAGAGAAAATGTTCCTCGTAGGTAATGGTGCTCATGGTGATGATCCCAAAACCTACAACGAGGCGATATCAGATATCGACTCCGAGAAATGGTTAGAGGCAATGAAGTCAGAAATTGACTCGATGCACTCAAACCAAGTCTGGACCTTGGTAGATCCACCAGAAGGTATAGTACCTATTGGGTGTAAATGGATCTTCAAGAGAAAGATTGGTGCAGATGGGAATGTGGAGACATTCAAGGCTAGACTAGTGGCAAAAGGTTATAGTCAACGTGAAGGCATTGACTATCAGGATACCTTTTCCCAGTAGCTATGCTAAAATCCATCCGCACATTGCTTGCTGTTGCAGCCTATTTCGATTATGAAATATGGCAAATGGACGTGAAAATGGCATTCTTAAATGGATATCTTGAGGAAGATATCTATATGGAACAGCCGCTAGGTTTCACATCCAGTGATACTGATCACAAGGTTTGCAAGCTGCAAAGGTCCATATATGGACTTAAGCAAGCATCTCGGAGCTGGAACACTCGTTTCAATGATGTGATCAAAAAGTTTGGTTTCATCAAAAATGAAGAGGAACCATGTGTTTTCAAAAAGGTCAGTGGGAGCGCTGTTGTCTTCCTCGTATTGTACGTGGATGACATCCTCCTTATTGGGAATGATATTCCCATGTTGACCACAGTTAAAATGTGGTTATCCAAGGAATTCTCCATGAAAGACCTAGGTGAAGCATCCTTTATTCTAGGAATTAAGGTCTATAGGGATAGACCGAATAGGATGCTAGGACTTTCACAGAAGATGTACATAGAGGAAGTACTAAAGAGGTTTAGTATGGAAAACTCTAAGAGGGGATTAATACCCTTCAGACATGGTATTCATCTTTCCAAGAAGATGTGCCCTAGCACACCTGAGGAAATAGAATGCATGAGCAAGATCCCTTATGCTTCAGCAATAGGGAGCCTCATGTATGCCATGTTATGTACACGACCTGATATAGCCCATGCTGTGAGTGTCACGAGCAGATATCAGTCGAATCCAGGTGAAGAACACTGGACTTCTGTGAAATGTATCCTTAAGTACTTGAGAAGAACTAAGGATATGTTGTTGGTCTTTGGTAATGGAGAACTCCAAGTTCCAAGGATATACAGACTCGGATTTTCATGTCCGATGTAGATGATCGAAAGTCGACATCTGGGAGTCTGTTTGTGTGCAATGGTGGAGCTGTCAGTTGGAAAGAGTTTCCAAGCAAACTGTGATAGCAGATTCCACCATGGAAGCAGAATATATCAGCTGCATCAGAAGCTGCAAAGGAAGCATTCTGGTATAAGAAGTTTGCTGCATAGAGATTGGAGTAATGCCATCAGATGCCATTCCTCTGTACTGCGACAACAATGGTGCCATAGCCCTTGCTAAGGAGCCGAGGTCTTCACCAAAATCCAAGCACATCGAGCGGCGATACCACCTCATCCGCGATTACCTCGAGAAAGGGTTACGTCGAGGTCAAGAGAGTCAACTCCGCAGATAATGTGATGCAGACCCACTTACAAAGCCATTGGGCCAGCAGAAGATCGAAGCCCACCTTGAGAAGATGGGACTTAGATTTGTAGCCAATTGGCTTTAGGTCAAGTGGGAGATTGTTAGATATATGTGCCCTAGAAGCCAGAATTGGCTGACACTTGTAATACACTTCTAGGGACAAAATTATAATTTTGACTATATAAATAAAATGGGTTATTTTCTATCACATATGTGTATTTAGTGTCTGTGATACATCCTTTGAGTTAATGGTAATGATAATTCATATTTTCAAGAGTTGAAAATTTAAGACATGAATTTTCATTATTAACTCATAAAATGCTCCCGACCATAGGATCATCATGAGGATGGTGATTGATCCGGAAGGTTGGTGTACAATCGCTTCTCTTTAGTAGATGAGTCTTGAGTCTACGGTGTGGAGACACCGGAGCGAGAGTATAGGTACTCGTTAGAGAATGAGGGCACTGAGCGTGACCACCTCGAGTAGTCATTAAGGAAAGTCTACCTTCTCGTCGATGACTGACTCGAATGCTGCAGTAGTGTGTCTGGTTCTTTGACCTGAGGTGCATCGGCAGTTCACCTTGAGGGTGTTATAGTTTGACTACACCATGACTCGATCTCCTAGCCATTGGAATCCTGAGGTGTATGTTGGCTATAGCATGTTCATTGTAGGAATTGGATTGCACCAAGATGGAATCTATCTACCTCGGTGGATAGAGGAGCAGCCCTATGATAATCATGAGAATCAAGTCCATAAGCCCATGGCCATGGCAGAGTGAAATAATAGAAAGAGTTTCTATTTAGGTTTTCACATCAGACTTCGAATCGAATGATTAAATCATATGATAGAAATTAGGGTTTGACGAGTTTCACCTTAACCCTAATCTGATCGGGGCTCAAGATAGAAGAACTTAATCACACAAGGTAGCTGCACCAAGAGGTTCGCATTTTTCAGTCTCTGATGGGTTGCCACCATATACTGCTAGGTGTCACTGGTGGATTTTGGGAGCAATTAGAATGATTTAGATGATCGATCATTCTAGTTGTTCAGAATCAAAAGAGTTTTGATCCATCGAAAGGAGTTTCGATGATGTCGATGATAGAGATCATGATATATCCTATTACCATATGGAACTGAATCTAACTGGATCACACAAATAAGAATTTAGATTTGGATATCATTAATTGGACTAATCCAGTTTAATTGATTTGAATTAGATTCAATTAGGTTCAAGAAAATCGTACTAGCACACGATTGAACCTAACGTTCTCCTTCTACTATCATTAAGAGTTGTCTCGACTGAGCCAAATATGTTTGTGCTCACTCAGGTATCTTTACTTGATCTAACTGAAGCTTTTTTAGATTAGAAAAGGGTTGTCTTAATTTATGAGATAAATTTGAGTCAAAACCTACTATTTTTCGTCACCTACTAATTCTTGTCTTTTGACTTTGGTCAAATGTTGACCTTTGACCCTTGAACATCTGCCCATGTGCCATGCACCTATTGGAGAGCAGATAGAGGCTTGTCCCCTTACTAGATTTTGAAAAGAAGGGGACACATGCCTAGGGAGGCATGCATCCATGGATAGGGATGACTGGAGTCCCATACGGATGGGACTCCAGGTTGCTTCTTGGTTTCTACTTAGGTGGCCCATAACTAAAGACTTTAATCGGTCTTAGGCACCATCTAAGGATGAATTAGTGGGGCTCTCATCTGATTGGATCAGGTGATGTCATCCCACTAATCAGATTTAGATCTAATTGCATGAAGCAACATGATTGGCCGGGATGATGTGGCACTACATGGCGCAATAGGGTCTATATAAACCTTGTCTGCACCCAACTTTCAAAGAGTTCTCTATTAGCCCATACCCCAAGGCTGCCCCTCTCTCTCCTCCATGCTATCTTCTGATCTTCTCTCTCCTCTCCACGCCCAAGAAAAGTTGGGCTCCAGTTTCGTGCGATCTAGGCAAGAAAAAGCTGACGAGAAAGGAAGAAGGCAGTACTACTGTAGAGATGACTACAGATCTTTGAAAGAAATTTTGAAGATCCTCTAAATCAGATCCAGATCTAAATTTTGGAGAAGTGATAAAGAAGGAGAAGATCTCTAGATCTAGCCAGGCGCTTGCATGGCTAGCTCCAGAACCTCAAGCAATCAGCAGGATCATCAAAGGTTAATCAGATTATCCAGCATCAAGATATAAATTAAATCAGATTTAATTTATTTTTATTTTTATTTATTAGATCTATAAAATCAGATTTGAAATATCTTAGGTCTGGTCTAGATACACGAGAGAAATTTTTGAAATATCTCTCTTGATCTGATCAAATTTGAATGAATCTGATCAGAAAAATTAGAATTTTTCCTTCAATATCTATATATGGCACTGTAGACTAGGTTACATAAAGAAGAATAGGATAAATAAGTTGACTTAAGAGAAAATCTTCAAACTCAGTGATTATGAATCACTTCTAACCTATGAATCTTGTCTTCTTGGTAAAATGACCAAGTTACTATTTAATAGAAAAGATGAGAGAGCCACTGATATATTAGGTTAAGTACATAGTGATATATGTGGACCAATGAGCACAGGTGCTAGAGATGGATATTTCTTCTTCATCACTTTCATAGATGATCTATTCAGATGTGGATATGACTATCTGATAAAATACAAGTCGGATTCATTTGAAATGTTCAAATAATTTCGAAGTGAAGCAAAAAAATAAACTAAGAAGAGTATTAAAACTCTTCAATCTGATCGAGGAGGGGAATACCTTTCCGACGAGCTTCTTCCAAGCCTTGGGAGGCTACGGTAGAAGCTAGGATGTTGGCTCCATGGATTCTAGAAGCTTTGTTGGTGCTTCAGAGATCTAGGATTCAAGGTGGAGTAAGAAACCAAAGCCTCTCCAATCAAGACTACAGAAAGGGTCATTTCTACAGGTTAGCCAGCTCAGTTTGAAACTGGATTGGCTAAGTCTTAGAGGATAGGCCAAACAGAGAGGAGCACATTTAGGATTGTAGCATGGCATGCAACTGGGTCGGCTCAATCTAAAACTAAGCCAATGTAGTCTCAGGTTAGCTGGCTTAATGCTGAGATTGAGCCAGTTCAGTCCACGGATAGAGCTATGCAAGGGTCTGTTTGGAGCTAGGATAGAGACTTATTCAAGCGGTCTTAAGACCTGGTTTGTGAGGTCATAAGAGGGTTAACTCATGTATTAGTTGGACTTAGATCAGGAGGATGAGAACATAGAAGACATGGGTGTACATGGGCTCGGTGTGTGCTTTCATGTACTGGGTTAGCCAGGAGAGTTTTTAGTCGAGCCTAATGGTTATGTATAAATACATAGGTTCTGTTAGGATTTTAAAAAAAGATGCAAGCAATATAGATCTTTTCTTCCTTTAACCTCTCTTCTCTCTTCTCTCTAGAGTAGTTGCCCTAGGTTTCTGAAGAAGCCCTAGAGAGAGGGACGCCTTCCTCAAGCCCAAGGAGGGAGGTGCCCCAGCATATATCTAGGTGATGGATCTATGATATGCTGTCTTAGAGAATGTCAAAGGTCTCCTATGGTCTATGCTAAAGATTAGGGGATTTCGCAATATGGCATCAGAGTTAGGTGATGCCAAGATGATGCACCAACAATTGGTATTAGGGCTTGATGGTGTGTGGAAGAGAAGAAGAAGTCATGCAGGATGAAATCAGAAATTTGCATGAGTATTCTATGGTATATCTTAGATCTACCTTTGTTATGACCGTAGTTTGGCCAACCAAGAGTAGTGGACTGAAGGTGGAGGCTGAGAGGATTAACAGGAAGGATTTTCTTTGAAGTGGAAGATTTGGGTGCATGATTTGCTGGTCAGTCTTGATTAAAAAAACCAAGGTATATGATGGTAGACAAGGCAGGAAGCACTAAAGTGCTGTAGTAGCACATTTCTAGAGATGCAGGGCTAAGAGAGGCTCGACGATGCAGTAGTCGAGAAAGGTATCTTAGTGGAGAGCATTAGGATTTTCAAAAAAGATGGACAGTATGGGACTATTGAAGAGAGATTTTTCAAGGGGCAATGGTCGATGGAAGGCTGAAAAAGCGACTATACATCCTTCGATTATAGGAAGGTAGGGAAGTAGTCGAAGATGTATTCAGTATTTCGACCAGAGCATAGATTTGCAAAGCCTTAAGGATGATGGAGATGGATGATCCATGGAGGTCTAGTAGGTTAGGACTTGATGGCTTTAGAGCAGCACAGTGATGAGTCAGGAAGCGCTAGAGTGCTGTAGGAGTGCTTCCTGAAAGGAAAATCTTTTTTCCGAATCAGGTTCGTTCAGATCTAATTGGATCAGAAAGAATATTTCAAAATTTTTTTCTCTAAGATCCTAATCAGATCTGAGACTCCTTAGATCTGACCTTGTTGATCTGATAATAAAAATAAAATAAAAATAAAAATTAAATCTAATTAACTATATCTTTATTTTGGGTAATCCAATTATCCTGTGATATCCCGATGTTTGCCTAAGGTTCTGGATGTAGCCACGCAAGCGCCTGGCCTCTACCGGTATCTAATCAAATAGGATCTAGAGATCTTTTTCTTCTCAATCAATTTTCTAAAAATTAGATATTGATCTGATCTTGAAGGTTTTCAAAACTTCTTTTGAAGAATTATCATTATCTCTTGCAGCAGTGCTGCCTTCTTTCTTTCCTAGCGCCTTTCACTTGCTTGGATCGCACCTTATTCATGCCCAAAACCCCTTGGGTGTGGAGAGGATAGAGAGGACCAAAAAGTGGTATGGAGAAGGAAGGAGAGAGACTTTATGGCATGGGCTAAAGGCAGAAGCATTAAAAACCTAGGCGCGGATAGGGTTTATATAGACCCTGCTACGCCATGTAGTGCCACATCATCCTGGCTAATCATGGCCCTTTGAGCAATTAGATCTAAATCTGATTTATGGGATGACATCATACGGTTCAATTAGATGAGAGTCCCTCAAAACTCTCCTAAGGTGGTGCTAAGACTGGGTCAAACAAGAGTTCTTGGCGCCATAGAGTTTAATCTCCTAAAGCAACCCTAGAGTCCCATCTGTATGGGACTCCTCCTTTATCCTCATGGGATGCATGCCTCCCTAGGCATGTGCCCTCTTTCTATTTGGATTTAGCAGGAGGACAAGACTCCAGGTACTCTCCAATAGGCACATGACACATGGGCAGATGTCCAAGTGTCCAGGGTCAATATTTGACTAATGTCCAAAAACAAGAATTAGCAGGTGACTGAAAATGGTAGGTGTTGTCTTATATTTATTCATAAATTAAGACAATCCTTTTTTAATCTAGATGAGCTCCAGTCAGACCATGTAAAGGTTTCTGAGTGAGCCTAAATACATTTGGCTCAGTCGAGATAAGCTTTAATGATTATTAAAAGAAAACATTAGGCTCAATCATGTGTTAGCATGATTTCTTTGAACCTAATTGAATCTTATTCAAATCAATTGAACTGGGTTAGTCCAATTGATGACATCCATATCAAACCCTTGTTTTTCTGATCTGCTTAGGTTTACTTCCGTATGGTAATTGAATATGTCGCGATCTCTATCATCGACTTCATCGAAACACCTTCCGATGGATCAGAACTTTTCTGATTTAGACAGCTAATATGATCGATCATCCAAATCATTCTAATTGCTCCCAAAATCCATCAGTGACACCTAATAGTATATGATGGCAATCCATCAAAATTGAAAGCAAACCTCTCGATGCAGTTACCTATGTGATTAGGTTCCTTTATCTTGAGCCCCGACCAGATTAGGGTTAAGGTGATCTCATCAAATCCTAATATCCATCATATGAGTTAATCATTCGATTGAAGTCTAATGTAAAAATCCTAATAGAAACTCTTTCTATTATTTTACTCTGCCATGGCCATGGGCTTATGGACTTGATTCTCATGATCATCATAGGGCTACTCGTCATCTACCTGAAGGGAAAAATCTATTTTCCATGTCAGGTTCATATAGATCTGATTGGATCAGGAGGGATATTTCAAAAATTTTTTCCTCTAAGATCCTAATCAGATCTGAGATTCCTCAGATCTAATCTTATTAATCTAATAAAAAAAATAAAATAAAAATAAAAATTAAATCTAATTTAATTATACCTTTATTTTGGATAATCCAATTACCCTATGATGATCTTGATGTTTGCCTGAGATTCTGGATGTAGCCATGCAGGTGCCTGACCTCTACCGATATCCACTGGGGCAAGTTCTGAAGATCTTCTTCTTCTCAATCAATCCTCCAAATATCAAATCTGGATCTGATCTTGAACGTCTTCAAAATGGCTTTTGAAGAACAACCATTGTCTCTTGCAGCAGTACTACCTTCTTCCTTTCCTGGCACTTTTCACTTTCTTGGATCGCACCTTCTTCATGCCCAAAGTCCCTTGGGCATGGAGAGGAGAGAGTGGATCAGAGGGTGGCATGGAGAAGGAGAGAGAGGGGCTATGTGATATGAGCTAAAGGTAGAATCCTTGAATTCTAGGCGCAGATAGGGTTTATATTGACCCTACTGCACCATGCAGTGCCACATCATCCTGGCCGATTATGGCCCTTTGTGCAATCAGATCTAAATCTGATTGGTGAGATGACATCATCTAATATAATCATATTAGAGTCCCTCAAAACTCTCTTTAGGTGGCACCAAGACTAGGTCAAATAAGTCTTCTTGGCGTCACCTAATTCAATTCCCTGAAGCAACTAAAGTCTCATCTATATGGGACTCCATCTTCTATCCTCATGTGGCGCACGCCTCCCTAGGCATGCACCCCTTTTCTATCTACTTTTTAGCAGGAAGATAAGTCCCTAGGTTCTCTCCAATGGGTGCCTAACATATCAGTAGATGTCTAAGTGTCCAGGGTCAACATTTGACTAATGTTCGAAGACAAAATTTAGCAGGTGACGAAAAATGGTAGATGTTGTGTCAAATTTATCTCATAAATTAAGACAACCCTTTTTGGACCTAGACAAGCTCCAGTCAGACCATGTAAAGGTTTCTGAGTTAGCCCAAATACATTTGGCTCAATCGAGACAAGCTTTGATGATTGTTAAAGAAGAACATTAGGTTCAATCATGTGCTAGCACGATTTTTTTGAACCGAATTGAATCTTATTCAAATCAATTGAACATGATTAATCCAATTGATGATATCCATATCCAAACTCTTGTTTGTGTGACCTAGTTAGGTACAATTTCGTATGGTAATGGGATATGTTGTGATCTCTATCATTGACATCATCAAAACACCTTATGATCGATCAGAACTTTTTTGATTCAGACAACTAGTATGATCGACCATCCAAATCATTTAATTGCTCCCAAAATCCACTAGTGACACCTAGCAGCTTATGGTGGCAATCCATCATAACTAAAAATGAACCTCTCGGTACAGTTACCTATGTGATTTAGTTCCTCTATCTTGAGCTCCGATCGGATTAGGTTAAGGTGATCTCGTCAAACCCTAATATCCATCATATTATTTAATCATTCGATTGAAGTCCAATGTGAAAATCCTAATAGAAACTCTTTCTATTATTTCACTATGCCATGGCCATGGGATTATGAACTTGATTCTCATAATCATCATAGGACTACTCCTCATCTACCAAGGTAGATAGATCCCCTATTGGTGCAATCCAATTCCTAAAATGAACATGCTATAGCCAATATGCACCTCAGGATTCTGAATGGCTAGGAGATCGAGTTATGGTGTAGTCAAACTATAACACCCTTAAGGTGAACTATCGATTTACCTTAAATCAAAGAACCAGACATACTACTGCAGCTTCAAGCCAGTCATCGATGAGAAGGTACACTTTCTCATGACTGCTCGAAGTGGTCACACTCAATGCCCTTGTTCTCTAACAAGTACCTATACTCTCACTCCGATGTCTCTATACCATATACTCAAGACTTATCTATCCAAAAAAAGTGATCATACACCAACCTTCTGGATCAATCACCATCCTCATGATGATCCTACAGTCGGAAGCATTTTATGAGTTAATAAAAAAAATTTATGTCTTAAATTTTTAACTCTCGAAAATATGAATTATCATTACTTATTAACTCAAGGAATGTATCACAGACACTTTCAAATACACACTATGATAGAAAATAATCGATTTTATTATTTATAATTAAAATTATAATTTTGCCCTTAGAAGTGTATTACAAGTGTCAGCCAATCTGGCTTATAGAGCACACATATCTAACAAACTCCCACTTAACCTAAAGCTAATTGGCTACAAATCTAAGTTCCATCTTCTCAAGATGGGCTTTGATCTTCTGCTGGTTCAATGGCTTTGTAAGTTGATCTACCTCACTATCTGTGTAGTCGACTCTCTTGACCTTAACGTAACCTTTCTCAAGGTAATCATGGATGAGGTGGTATCGCCACTTGATGTGCTTGGATTTTTGGTGAGACCTTGTCTCTTTAACAAGGGCTATGGTGTCATTATTATCGCAGTACAGAGGAATGGCATCCGATTGCATCACTCCGATCTCTGCGGTGAACTTGTTGTACTAGAATGCCTCCTTCATAGCTTCTGATGTAGTGATGTACTCTTCTTCCATGGTGGAATCTGCTATCACTGTCTACTTGGAACTCTTCCAAGTGACAGCACCACCATTACACACAAACAAACTTTCAGATGTTGACTTTCGATCATCTATATCGGACATAAAATCTGAGTCTGTATATCCCTTGACTTGGAGTTCTCCATTACCAAAGACCAACATCATATCCTTAGTTCTTCTTAAGTACTTAAGGATACATTTCACAGAAGTCCAGTGTTCTTCACCTGGATTCGACTGATATCTGCTCATGACACTCACAACATGGGCTATATCAGGTCGTGTACATAACATGACATACATGAGGCTCTCTATTGCTGAAGCATAAGGGATCTTGCTCATGCGTTCAATCTCTACAGATGTGTTGGGACATATTTTCTTGGAGAGATGAATGCCATGTCTGAAGGATACCAATCTCCTCTTGGAGTTTTCCATGCGAAACTTCTTTAGCACTTTCTCTATGTACATCTTCTATGAAAGACCTAGCATCCTATTCAGTCTATCTCTATAGACCTTAATTTCTAGAATAAAGGATGCTTCTCCTAAATCTTTCATGGAAAAATCTTTAGATAACCATATTTTAACTATGGTCAACATGAAAATATCATTTTCAATAAGGAGGATATCATCTATGTACAGTACGAGGAAGATATTAGCACTCCCATTGATCTTTTTGAAAATATATGGTTCCTCCTTGTTCTTGATGAAACCAAACAATTTGACCATAGTTAAAACGAGTATTCCAACTCCGAGATGCTTGCTTAAGTCCATATATGGACCTTTGCATCTTGCATACTTTGTGATCAATATCACTGGATGTGAAACCTAGTGGCTATTCCATATAGATATCTTCCTCAAGGTATCCATTTAAGAATGCCATTTTCGCATCCATTTGCCATATTTCATAATCGAAATAGGCTATAATAGCAGACAATATGCGGATGGATTTTAGCCTGGCTATTGGTGAAAAGATACTGATAGTCAATTTTTTCGAGCTGACTATACTCTTTTGCCACTAATCTAGCTTTGAATGTCTCCACATTCCCATCTGCACCAATCTCTCTCCTATAGATCCATTTACATTGAATAGGTATTATTTTTTCTGGTGCATCTACCAAGGTCCAGACTTGGTTTGACTATATCGATTCAATTTCTGACTTCATTACCTCTAACCATTTCTTGGAGTCAATATCCAATATCGCCTCATCATAGATTTTGGGGTCATCACCATGAACTTCATTACCTACGAGGAAGATTTTTTCTACTTCCTCTAAAATAGTACCTAAGTACCTTAAAGGGGGACGAAAAATTATTTCGATCTACCGAGATGGAGGAGGTAGTGATTGTATTGGCTCAACCTGATTTGGTTCCATAGGATCCTTAGCTCATTACTCTTGTGAGATTCTCTCCTCGAGCTTGATCTGCTTTCTAATTCCATCATCTTGAATAAACTATTTTTTAAGAAAGATGGCATGCTAACTCATAATTACATTGTGGTCTTCTAGAATATAGAAATAATATCCTAATGACTCTTTAGGATATCCTATGAATGGAGCTCTAAAAGACCTATAGTCTAACTTGTCCGTTTGTTGTCTTTTGACATGAGCCAGACAACCCCAAATTCTTAGATGACACAGACTTGGTTTCTTACCATGCCATATCTCATACGGTGTGGTAGGAATGGTTTTAGAGAAAATCCTATTCAGTAAATATATAACACTTAACAGACTATGTCTCCAAAAAAAATCAGGAAGGTCTATGAAGCTCATCATGGATTGGACCATATCTAATAGGGTCCGATTCCTCCACTTTGAAACCCCGTTAAGTTGTGGTATTTCAGGTGGAGTCTATTGAGAGACTATGCTATTTTGCTTGAGATTGTCCCAAAATTTCCGACTAAAGTATTCACCTCCTCGATCTGATCGAAGAACCTTAATGGGTTTTCCAATTTTCTTTTCAACTTCAAGTCTGAATTTCTTAAACTTTTCAAAGGCTTTAGACTTATGTCTTATAAGATAGACATACACTGAGATAAATCATCAATAAAAGTTATGAAGTAGTCAAAGTTGCCTCTAGCCGGCACATCAAATGGGCCACATACATCAGTATGTACTAGGACAAGTAGTTCCATGGCCCTTTCTCCTTATCCTACAAAAGGAAGCTAAGTCATTTTGCCATGAAGACATGATTCACAAATTGGATATGACTCAAAAGTCAACGAACTCAATAGCTTAATTTTCTCCAATTTGTTAATCCTATCTTCTGCTATATGATCTAGCATTAGGTGCCATAGATACCTATCATTTGGACTATCCCTTGGTTATTTTGTTCTTATGGCATTCACATTTTGCTCGATATTAAAGATATGTACATCAATATGTAACTGATAGAGATCGTTAATAAGAAAACCACCTATAATTTGATTTCTTTCATAAAGAATATTACAATAGTCCTTGAAAAAACTAATTACATAGCCTTCTTGTGCTAAACATGAAATAGAAATCAAATTCCTGCTTGTAAGAGGCACATAATAACAATCCCTAGGTAATAAATCTAAGCCAGACGGTAGTCAAAGAGGGTAGGATATCACGATTACAGCAACAACCCTTGCTCCATTTTCAATGTATAGAATCATCTCACCATCCCTCAGCCTCCTGCTATCCTCAAGGCCCTACATGGAAGTGCACAAATAAGCACTAGAACCAGAGTCAAGCACCCAATTGGATGCAGAAGAAATCATAAGGTTAGATACAATAACTAGCATACCTCCAGAAGGACCTATGTCCTTCTTATTCTTCAGGATGGCCAGGTATGTAGGGTAGTTTCGCTTCCAGTGGCCATCAGTATTATAATGGAACCACTTTTCTTTGTCAACAGCCTTCTTCTTCAGCCTTGCCTTCTTTTTTTTTCCACCTTCCACCTTCTGCTTTTTCACAAACTTTTTCTTTCCAAAAAATCTTCTCTTGGAAGAAGTCTATTCCATAGCAAGTACTGAGCCATTAGAACCTTTCATAGAAAGCTCAGCAGCAACTAGTATTTTCATAAGCTTGGCAGAGTATTCTAAAGTTTATGCATATGGTAGTTCATGATGAATTGCCCATACACATCAGTCAAGGATTGCAGAATTTTATCATTCTATAGATCTTGGTCTAACTTCTCTCCAAGCTTCTTAAGCTCTTCCAAGTCCTTGATCATCTTAGACAACGATCTTAGACTGACTGCCCATCATGCATTTTAGTCTTAAATAGTCATTTAGTGATCTGATATTTGGTTGCGCAACTTTGTTCATGAAACAACTCTTGTAGGTGAGCCAACATTTGGCTAGCAGTCTTGATATCTTCATGTTGGTGTTGAAGCTCATCAGACATTGAGCCCAACATGTAGTATCTGATCTTATTATCTTCATCCATCCATTTATCAAGAGACGCTCTCTGTTCAGTGAACAGATGAGCTGGTAAGGTTGGAGGATCCGAATCTAATACATGAGTCAACTTCTTAAAATTCAAAATAATTTTGAAGTTTCGGAGCCAATCCTTGTAATTAGATCCGATCGGTCTATAGGTGTCCAGGATACGGGCTACTGGGTTGGACATAGATATTTTTCTTTTTTTGGTAGAGAGTCAAAGTTTCTAGTTAGATTTTGTAATTAAGACTTAACCTATTTATTTAGGGATTTAATTTTTAAATAAATTAGCTCCCACTATTTTCTTGGATTCCTACACTTTCTTTGTAGAGATGCGAAAATCTTCATGATTACTGATTTTTAGTGGATGGTGCAGTCCTACCAACTGACTCATCACCTCATCTAATAGTTATTGGTGATGGGTTAGCCAATGAGTGAACAACTCTTGTTCAATGATTCTCTAATCATGGTGCATCCAAATATGATCTCTAATTCATGAATCTCACCGTGTCCGAAATATTGATCCACTCCTTAGTTATGTCAGACCTATCATTTGCATAAATTGGATTCCTAATTAGGTCTCTCACCATATCCAAAATATTGAGCTCAATCCATCCTCCAGCCCGTAGCATCCAATGCCTAATAGACATGGTTGCATCTTTCAGGTGCAACTGAACCACTATGATCAGTCGAGAACAATCAACCCCAAAAAGGGCCCGCACATCTACAATGGTGGAAGACCTTAGACTTAATCTTTTCTTAGGAAGATTTGATTTAGTTCTCTTTAAACTTGACTTGACATAGCTATAACCATTATGACTATCCTAGTGGCATGGGTTAGCTTAGATTATTAGCCATCTTAAATCAAGACTGGATCGACAAACATGGCCAGGTAAGTGAGACCGATGGAAGGGATATGCCATTAACTTGACAAGAATGCATTCAAGTCGAATATCTCCCAATTAAAAGCCAGTCAATCGTATCTGCCAAACTTACCTAAGATACCAAATTGTTGAGCCTAAACCAATCGGATTAGCCTACAATCTAGACTCTAACCACTGAGCCTAATTAGGTCTTAACTTGATCGATCACTTATGCGACTCAATCTTGACACAGACTTAATCCTATTAGGTTGGTCAATTTAAGTACTCCTGATCCCATCTAACCAACTCTTGATTCAGTTTGATCAACTGCTAGACCTAATTGAGCTATCCAAGCCCGAATCCAATTTTATGAATATATCTTAGATTTGAAAATTCTTAATTTTAGATCTAATATATTTTATAATCCTAATTCTTAATTAAGTTTAGGATTCATAAGCAAAACATGTATATAAAATTCTAGGATTTTGGGATCGAGGATTTTACAAAAAATAAGTTTTGATTTTTGATTAAGGTCGAATGCGCAACACTCCTACACACCATAAGAACATCCCATTGAATGGGAGGAGAGGGTTTTTAAATCCTACTTCGTTCTTATGATCGGACGGCTAAGGGGAATGCCTTAATCAGAAATATAATAAATCTATAAAATTAGTTAAATCTACATCATATATCATGTATATAAAAAATTAATCTAACTAAAAATATATTTTGCATACATCTCATGTATCATATCATGCAGACTTTTAGATCTATATTATCTCATAAATATCTAAAAAATAAAATTTAAATTTGATCATATCAAATTAAAATTTATTCTAGATAATTTTGTAGAACTATTCTACAACTAGTCTAAGCATGCATCTATCATATCTCATATGAATAAATTAAATAAATTTATTTTCTATTTTCTAGATTTAATTATAATATTTATAATATTAAAAAAATAAATAAATAAATCTAAAAATTATAATTAATTAAATTAAAATTATGATCATGCTAGACTACATATAGAACAATTCTATTCCTAGTCTAGTCATGCATCTAATACATCTTAGATCTAGATTTTTTTTTTAATTTTTAATTTTTTAATTTTAGATCTAATCATATTTAATGTGACATCTAAAATTATTTAATTTTTAAATTAAAAATAATTAAAATTAGATCTAATGAATTATGGAACCTGACTCTGATACCAGTTGAAGGGAAAAATCTATTTTCCATATCAAGTTCGTAGAGATCTGATTAGATCAGGAGAGATATTTTAAAAAAATTTTTCTCTAAGATTCTAATTATATATGAGATTTCTTAGATATAATCTTATTAATTTAGTAATAAAAATAAAATAAAAATAAAAATTAAATATAATTTAATGATATCTTTGTTTTTGGTAATCCAATTACATTGTGATGATCTTGATGTTTAACTATGATTTTGGATGCAGCCATTCAAGTGCCTAGCCTCTACCAGTATCTACTTAGATAAGATCTGAAGATCTTCTTCTTTTCAATTAATCCTCCAAATATCAAATCTGGATCTGATCTTGAAGGTCTTCAAAATGGCTTTTGAATAACAACCATTCTCTTGCAGTAGTGCTGTCTTCTTCCTTTCCTAGCGCTTTCCACTTGCTTGGATCACACCTTCTTCATGCCCAAAGTCCCTTGGGCATGGAAAGGAGAGAGAGGATTAGAGGGTGGTGTGGAGAAGGAGAGAGAGGGGCTATGTGCTATGGGCTAAAGGCATAATCCTTGAATTCTAGGTGCAGATAGGGTTTATATAGACCCTGCCACGCCATGCAGTGCCACATCATCCTGGCCAATCATGACCCTTTATGCAATCAGTTTTAAATCTAATTGATGGGATGACATCATCTGATCCAATTAGATTAGAGTCCCTCAAAACTCTCCTTAGGTGATGCGAAGATTGGGTCAAACAAGTCTTCTTGGCGCCACCTAATTTAATTCCCTAAAGCAACTAGAGTCCCATCTGCATGGGACTCCATCTTCTATCCTCATAGGGCGCATGCCTCCCTAGGTGTGCGGCCCTTTTCTGTCTATTTTTTAGTAGAGAGACAAGTTCCTAGGTTCTCTCCTATGGGTGCATGATACATGGGTAGATGTCTAAGTGTCCAAGGTCAATATTTGACCAATGTTCGAAAATAAGATTTAGCAGATGATGAAAAATAGTAGCTATTGTCTCAAATTTATCTCATAAATTAAGATAAAATTTTTCTAAGTTGGACAAGCTCCAGTCAGACCAAGTAAAGGTTCTTGAGTGAGTCCAAACATATTTGGCTCAGTCGAGACAAGCTTTAATGATTGTTAAAGGTGAACATTAGGCTCAATCGTGTGCTAGCATGATTTTCTTGAATCTAATTGAATCTTTTTCAAATCAATTGAATCGGGTTAATCTAATTGATGATATCCAGATCCAAACCCTTATTCGTGTGGCCCAGTTAGGTTCAATTCCATATGGTAATGGGATATATCATGATCTCTATCACTGACATCATCGAAGCACCTTCCGATAGATTGAAACATTTTTGATTCAGATAGCTAGTATGATCGATCATCCAAATCATTCTAATTGCACCCAAAATCCACTAGTGATATCTAGCAGCATATGGTGGCAATCCATCATAACTGAAAATGAACCTCTTAGTGCAATTACCTGTGTGATTTAGTTTTTCTATCTTGAGTCCCGATTGGATTAGTGTTAAGGTGATCTCGTCAAACCTTAATATTCATCATATGAATTAATCATTCGATTCAAGTCCAATATGAAAACCCTAATAGAAACTCCTTCTATTGTTTCACTCTACCATGGACATGGGCTTACGGATTTGATTCTCATGATCATCATAGGGCTACTCCTCATCTACCGAGGTAGATAGATCTCCTATTGGTGCAATCCAATTTTTATAATGAACATGCTCTAGCTAACATACACCACAGGATTCTGAGTGGCTAGGAGATCGAGTTATGGTATAGTCAAACTATAACACCCTCAAGGTGAATTACCAATGCACCTCAAGTCAAAGAAATAAACACACTACTGCAACTTCAAGCTAGTCATCAACGAGAAGGTAGACTTCCTCATGACTGCTCGAGGTGGTCACGCTCAGTGCCCTCATTTTCTAACGAGTACCTATACTCTCACTCCGATGTCTCTACACCATAGATTCAAGACTCATCTATCTAAAAGAAATGATCGTAAACCAACCTTTTGGATCAATCACCATCCTCATGATGATCCTACGATCGGGAGCATTTTATGAGTTAATAATGAAAATTCATATCTTAAATTTTCAACTCTTGAAAATATGAACTATCATTACCTGTTAACTCAAGGAATGTATCACAGACACTTTCAAATACACACCATGATAGAAAATAATCTATTTTATTATTTATAGTTAAAATTATAATTTTATTCTTAGAAGTGTATTACAAGTGTTAGCCAATCTGGCTTCTAGGATACACATATCTTACACTATCAAGATAGATAGATCCCCTATTGGTGCAATTCAATTTTTATAATGAACATGTTATAGCCAAAATATACCTCAGAATTTTGAATGGCTAGGAGATCGAGTTATGGTGTAGTCAAACTATAACACCATCAAGGTGAACTGCCAATGCACCTCAGTTCAAAAAATAGGACACACTACTGTAGCTTCGAATCGATCATGGATGAGAAGGTAGACTTTCTCATGACTGCTCGAGGTGGTCATGCTCAGTTCACTCATTCTCTAATGAGTACCTATACTCTCACTCCAATGTCTCTACACTGTAGACTCAAGAGTCATCATCTATCCTAAAGAAGTGATTATACACCAACCTTTCAGATCAATCACCATCCTCATGATGATCCTACGATCGAGAGCATTTTATGAGTTAATAATGATAATTCAGATCTTAAATTTTTAACTGTTGAAAATACAAACTATCATTACCATTAACTCAATGGATGTATCATAGATACTTTCAAATATACACTATGATAATAAATAACTTATTTTATTATTTATAGTCAAAATTATAATTTTTTTCTTAAAAGTGTATTACAAATGTCAGTCAATCTATCTTCTAGGGCACACATATCTAACCTTACCCTAGAGAAACAGGGGCTGAGAGAGGCTCGGTGGTGCAGTAGTCAAGGAAGGTATCTTAGTAGAGAGTGTCACAAGTATCTCAATGAGATTGGAAGTAGATCTCAGGGAGAGACAGGAGGTCTCAGGCAGTCGGGAGTGTCCTAGATCTAGTTTCTTCTATAGGAGCACTAGGGAGAGTCGCAGTTCAGTGGAGGATGGTTTGTGTACAATTAGAGAGGATCCAGATACCCATGAAGAGGCGGTATCGAGATGAGTTAGGGAGCACTAGAGTGCTGTAGTAGTGCATTTCTAAAGATACGGGGCTGAGAGAGGCTCGGTGGTGTAGCAGTCGAGGGAGGTATCTCAGTAGAGAGTGTTTGGAGGCATCTCACGAGGACCAAGAGCAAGTCTCAGGAAGAGCCAAGGAGTCTTGGAAACCTCAGGATGAGGTAGGTGGGTTTGAGCTGAGGATAGGATTTGAGCTATAGTTCCTTCGGGTGCAACTGAAGCAATGGCTGATGCAGGGGTAGAAGAGGAGAAGGCTAGGATGGGATTCCTTAAGAATCAGTTGATGGATTCAAAAGAGTTGGATGAGCTCTTGGGTTTTGAAGGTGCCCACGGGTTGCGGAGGTGTCCGAGATGGCTTCGAAGAGGGCCGCAGAGTGCGGAGGATTTGAAGGGGCAGCGATAGTGTTCGTGGTGCAGCGACAGGCTTAGTACTATAGTGTTGAGTTGTTGGCCTCAAGGTATTCGATGATAGAGTTGACTTCTATAACCTCAGGTGGACTTCGGATATAGGTGGAGCTCAGTAGTGGTGGCTTCATAAGTGGAGAAAAAATTTTGCATGAGTTTAGAGCTGAGGGTCAGTATCGGTGATGCACAGTTCCTGATGGAGTGGCATGTATAGGTAGACTGTCATAGCTTTGAGTAGATCGTGTCAGGTGGTACAGCATGTGCTGGTGCAGAAATGCTTTAGGTTCTCTAGGAAAGTCCAGAGAAAGTGATGTAGCTGCTAAGCAAAAAGGATCATACAATTTTAGGGTGCTGCCAAGAAGTAAGCACAGGTCTTCAATGGTGGAGGTGGTCATCGCAAAGGCCTCAAAGGTGCATAACAGCTGAAGAGGATTGATGGAGATGATGTTTGCATAGGTGTTGTCAGGGTGTGCAACGATAGTGAGATCATGCAGAAGTGCATTGCCGAGGGATTTGCCAAGGCTTGGGGCACCAAGGTGGAGATTGTGAGGATTGATGGTGCTCCCAAGCCTTGGGAGGCCATGGGAGGAGTCGGGGTATTGGTTTCAAAGATTTCAGGAGCTTGGTTGGTGCTTCGAAGATCTGAGATTCAAGATGGAGCAATGAACCAAAGCTAGGAATCAAGACTGCAAAAAGGATCATTTCTATAGGTAAGCCAACTCAATCTAAAATTGGATTGGCTAAGTCTTAGAGGATAGGCCAAATAGAGAGGAGTGCATTTGGGAATGCAGCATGGCATACAATTGGGTCGACTCAGTCTAAAATTGAGTCGATAGTCTTAGGTTAGTCGGCTCAGTCCATGGGCAGAGCGATGCGAGGGTCTGTTTGGGGCTAGGATAGGGACTTATCCTAAGGGTCTTAAGGCTTAGTTTGAGAGGTCTTATGGAGGCTAACTCATGTATATGTCGAGCTTAGATCCAAAAGAAGAGAGCATGAGAGACATAGGTGTACATGGGCTCGATGAGTGCTTTTACGTATTGGGTTAGCCAGGAGAGTTTTTGGTCGAGCCTAATGGCTGTGTATAAATGCATAGATTGTATTAGGATTTTAAAAAAAGGTGCAAGCAATACAGATCTTTTCTTTCTTCAACCTCTCTTCTCTCTAGAGTAGTTTCCCTAGGTTCCTAAAGAAGCTCTAGAGAGAGGGGGCACCTCCCTCAAGCCCAAGGAGGGAGGTGCCCCAGCATAGATCTAGATGATGGACCTATGATACGCTGCCTTAGAGAGCATCAAAGATCTCCTGTGGTCCATGCTAAAGATCAAGGGCTTCCACAACATTGCATTAGAGCTAGGTGATGCCGAGATGATTCGCCAACAAATACTACGGCATAATGGTGTGTCTGAAAGGAGGATTCAAACTTTGTTAGACATGGTCCGATCCATGATGAATTTTATCGGCTTGCCAATATCCTAGTAGGGATATGCACTCGAATTGGCTTATTATGTATTAAATAGGATTTTAAGTAAATCTGTAGTTAAGACTCCATATGAGATATAGATATGATGTAAGCCAGCACTTTCACACCTTAGGATTTAGGGGTGCCCAGCTTATGTCAAATGGTTAGTTATAGATAAATTTGGATCTAGGTCTGACAAGTGTACATTCATAGGGTGCCCAAAGGAGACCAAAGAATACTTTTTTTATCATGCTAATGAACAATAGTTGTTTGTCAATCTTAAGGCAATCTTTTTAGAAAAAAAGTACTTTGATGAAGAAATTGTTGCCTCTAAGATTGAACTTGATGAAGTTCAATAGGTAGAAAGACTGATACCTAGAGCTAAAACCTGAGTTGAATTTGATTAGATCAGATCTAGAGTCCAATGTACCTATACCATTAAGACGATCCAGTAGAATACCACATCAACCGAGAATAGATATTATGATTTCTTGGTCCAAGATGATGATCCCATCGAACTCAATGAGAATGATGAGGATCTGATCACCTATATGGATGCAATTTTGAGAAACGACAAGAGGCCATGAAGTCTAAAATGGAGTCGATGAAGATAAACGATGTGTGGACATTGGTTGACTCACCATTAGGGGTTAAATCCATTAGGTGTAAGTAGGTCTTCAAAAGGAAGAGGGGCATAGACGAAAAGATGGAGATCTATAAAGCCTGTCTGATTGCCAAGGGATATTATCAACATTATAGTATTGACTATGATAAGACATTCTCCCCTATGGTAATGCTCAAGTAAATTTGGAAAATGCCTACGATAGCTATCCATCTAGATTATGAGATCTGGCAAATGAATATAAAGACAACCTTCCTGAATGGAGAGCTGACTGAAGAGGTGTATATGATACAACCTGAGGGATTCACATCCATAGATGTGTCCAAGGTGTGCAAGCTTCAGAGATCTATATATAGATTGAAACAAGCATCTTGGAGTTGGAATATACATTTTGATAAGGTGATCAAAATGTATAGCTTCGTTAAGAATGGAGAAGTGCCCTGCATTTACAAATGAGCCAGTGGTCTAGCAGTGGTATTCCTTGTCTTGTATGTGGATGACATTTTCTTATTCGAAAATAACATCCTCGCACTGTAGGAAATAAAAGTTTGGTTGTCATCACAGTTCTCCATGAAGGACTTGGGTGAAGCATCCTACATGCTAGGAATGAAGATCTATAGGGATAGATCTAAGAGGATGCTTGGGTTATCCTTGTCCACGTACATAGATACTATGCTGAAGAGATTCAGCATGGAGAATACCAAAAAGGGCTATCTCGTGATAGGCCATAGAAATTCTTTCTCTAAAAAGAATTATCCGACAACTTCTGAAGAGAGAGAGCATACGAGTAGAGTCCCATATACTTCGGTAGTAGGATTTATCATATATGCCTTAATATGTACGAGACCAGATGTGGCATACTTACTAGGTGTAGTGAGTAGATACCAATCTGATCCGGAGGAAAACCACTAGAAAGTGGTTAAAACATTCTTAAGTATTTGAGAAATACTAAGGACCAATTATTGGTTTATGATGAGTCAGATCTGAAACTTGCAGGATTTACAGACTCCAACTTTCAATCAGACTATGATGATAACAGAAGCATGTTGGGTTACATCTTTACTCTAAATGGTGGAGTCATCTATTGGAAGAGTTCCAAGTAGCATATTGTGGCAGACTTTGTTGGCAAGGCGCAGTACATCGCAGCAACAGATGCTACGAAGGAAGCTGTGTGACTTAGAAAATATATCACCGAGCTTGGAGTAGTACCCTTTCTTGATGGTCCGATCTTGCTCTACTACGATAGCACTGGTGCTATTGCTTAGGCAAAGAAACTAAAGGCACACCAATGGACGAAGCACATACTACACTGCTTTCACCTAGTCTAGGAGATCATAGATCGAGGTGGCATTGACCTTTAGAAGATTGATGGAAAGAAAAACCTGGCCAACCCCTTCACTAAAGCCTTGGCTATAAAGAAGTTCAAAGATGGGTAACCTGGCCAACCCCTTCACTAAAGCCCTGGCTATAAAGAAGTTCAAAGATGGGTTTTTGATACAGTGCTGAGTTGCTTTAGAATAAGTGGGAGTTGTTGAAAAATATATTCCAAAGTCAATCGTTGGCTTGTTGACGGTTGTGCTGCATTATAATCATAATTAATTTATTAATGAATAAAATAATATTTTGGCTTTTTCATTATAAAATTTATATCTTCTAACGAACTTCATTATTGTGATGAAGTCCTTAGGACTATTTAATAAAAAAAGAATTTATCGATTAGTTCTTAAAACTGTTCATGATTAAATAATAGACTATTAATAAGGATGATAGCATCTATCGAGCATAGATCACTGTATGCCATATAGGTTGGTTGTCCTCTTAATAAAGGAGTGTGGAGATACTAGTATGGCATACAGGTGAGATGTAAGGATACATCATCACTAAACGTGATCAACTCTAGAGCACTCTGCTATCAAGAATTGCTTTGATGGGATATAGGTATAAGCATCCATTAGATCTGAGATCATCTCATCAGCTTGCAAGTAACTCACTATGCTTTGGTACTGGACTAACTAAATTTTTAATTCAATAATAAAAGGGTTCTGGGCATAGTCAAGTACTTCCAAAGTTGGTGTGTGATCAAGACAGGATTGACCACTCCAAGAGTTGGAGAAGAATGTATCATAATATTTCAAAATAGCAAAACCTTTACCAAGATAATCCATGAGATGGATTTGGTATTTTGAAATACAATGTGGACAACCTAATTAGAATTGACAATTAAACTCCAGGGTGTCCTACGAGAATTTTGGTCAAGAGGATAAATTATATGGAAACTATATCCGTATGGGTTTTAAGGATGTTGTTCTACATATTCAACCTATCTGGTCATCGGATACCATTCTAGATGGTCACTTCGATTGATGCAGAAATTTATTTCTATACTATCCACTTAGGTTCGAACCTATAAAATCACATACATTAGAGTTCATTATCTGATCAGATAGTTGATCAATGATTAAGAATCATTCTAGGATTAAACGATCAATATGATTGATGTTTAACCTAGTGCAGGTATTGTAGGAGGATCGATTAGCAATTAGATTGCTAATTGACTTAATTTGATCAAGCCAAAGGATTGAGATTATGTCTAATTAAATATAATTTAATTAAATTTAGTTTGCACTTAATTGGTTCAAGTCCAATTGGTTCATTAGATAAGCCAACTGCAAGGAAGAGCAAGTCCTAGTTCAATTAGGACATGGGTCAATCCAATTTCTAATTTAATTATAAAATTAATTTATATTTAAATCTAATTTAATCTAATTTAATTATATTTTTAATTATATTTAATATAATTTAATTTAAGATTTTCTTGAAAAAACAAAATGGGTAGAGATGCCAAAAGATATAGATAATCAAAAAAAAAAAGATTTAGGAACTGACCTAAGTTGACTAGGAAGAATGGAAAGGTGGTAGGATCGATGGAAAACGAAGGAGAGAAACCCCAAAAATTGAAGGAGTCGGAAGAAGATGCTGGTGCCCTAGAGCAAGAAGGGAGAAGGAAGCCAGAAGGAAAGAGAAGGAGATCCGAACGAAATGAAGCTCCTATGGTAGAAGAAGAGCTTAAATAGCCACTGGGATCCAAGATGGTTATGATGGTGGATCTCCACTGACCAACCTCGGGTTGACGCATGCCTCACTCATCATAGCGATAGACTGGCAATGGGCAGAACCATTATTGCACCATACCTTGAGCAGCGCTTCGACAAAAATTTTAGGAATTTATCTTTTTGGGTCACCTCATATTTAAAACTTTCGGCACCCACGCAGAAAGAGTTGGGATCAGCTACTCTATTGGCATGAAAAGAAAAAAAAGACTTTGGCACTCATATTTCTTTACCTCATTCAAATTTTGAACTCGGGAGTGGGGGGACTTATGTTGGGTGTGAACTCTTTCCTACCGAAGTCCGATAGGATATTTGGCCTTGAGAAAACTCTGTTTGATGAGGATAGCCATGCCGAACTTTAGCTAGTGAAGAGCTTATGCTCAAGCATCAAGACTGCAGAGCTCCAACCTAAATCTATTGACCGATCTTCTTCATTCAGATTTCTAGCTCCATCAGATATTTTTTGAACCTATGGGGCATTGTAGATTTCGCTAAGATGAACTTGAATAGCGATGACAACCCCCAGGAAGCTAAGTAACAGATCTAATTATCGCTTGGTTTGGCCAACCATGGTGCTCTTTAAATCTTTTCTCAACAAAAAACCATCTAAGCTGTTCGATATTGGATCAACATCGGATCAACAGAACTTCTCTCCAAAGGAACTCCTACAATATACTAAGGGTGGCGGACCTCAAGATTCCTGCATCAAGAACTTTGAACACACAGGCTAAAGATCTCGTCTCTTTCATATCACCCTCCAGACGGCCTCGAAAGTAGCCAAGCTTCAAAGCAATAAATAAGTAGGTTCTCTCCAAGTAGATCCCCTTCCGCTCCTTCTAGGCAAAATTCCTCCAACCGACATCCTTCTAGTTAATCTCCTCTTGGACGCCAGACAAACCTCCGTCGGTTGACCTTCTTCCAGTCGAACTCCTTTCGGACACCAGTTGATTTTCTTCCCACCAACCCCCATCCATTTGAACTTCTTGCATTATCTGAAAGGGGACTCATCATTATATATTTGCTCCTCCAATAGATCTCCTTCCAGGTTTCTCTAATAGAATTATTTTTGGATTTTTGCTCCTTCAGCCAGACTTCTCCTTCCAATCGGACTTCTTCCTTTAGGATTTCTCTAGTCACAGAACTTTTGAACCCCTTCCTATGCAAATTTAGCTATCCGTACAGCATGAACCCACTTACACACATACAACCTTAAAAGAGCTTGAACTCCTCTGGGATTAGTGGAACATGAAGCTCTTCACCTTCAATGCCTACCTCCTCTGAACTTTAACTATCAAGTCCTAATGGATTGGCATGTCATGACAATGGACACTATCCTCTATTACAAGCTTCACGTGGCCCTGAGCGGCCCACTACTAGGTGGTTATAGTTATAGCTATCAGTTTGTTATGGGCTCTACCTATATAAGAGAATCTCCAGATATGCTTTCTTTAGAAGCTTCCTTCTCCTTCTTGAAACTCTGCTACTTTCTCTATTGAGCATTCAATTTCTATTGGCTGGAAGGGCTGACTTGACCATCGGAGGGTCAAGTAGGAGCCACCCCTCCTCCAGTTTGGACTTCTTTTGCAGGTTCCGACGGCGACCTTGACTTCTCCAGCTCTAGTCAGTTTTGGTGTCAATCAGATTCCGCACCAATAGAACCTAATTTAATTGGGTTGATTTGCTTCTAATTTTTTTTGGTTTGAGAAACCATATTTGACCTAGTCAAATATGGAATCCTAGTAAGGCTAGGATTCACATCCTTGTGCCTCCTATACCTCACACCCCCCACACCCACTCTCTCTTAATTTTTGGCATGGAATCCCACTCTCCTTGATGTTCTCGCACACCCTCTCTCCCTCTCTCTTTCTTATTTTGAATTAAGTTGTGGATCATGTTCACAGATGGCAAGTTGTTGTTGCATTGGACTCTATATGATAGAATCGCAACAAACCAAAATAACTTCCCATGTGTGCTGCCCCCTTCCCTGATTCTTCTCTAATTCTCCATGATGAAAAGAATGCTTTTTATGTGCCTTCTCCTGGTGGTCCACAGCATAAAGAAAGGAGGGGGCGCCCTAGTGTTGGGCACCCCAACTAGTTGCCTAAATTGGTTCTGCGTTGTCTAGGTTTTTGACCTAGACAAGGATTCCACCATATCTCTTTACAAGGAGGTCATTTTGGATTGATTTTCTAATATATTCTAGACATTAGAGAGTGATTTTGGGCATGTAAAAACTAGGGTGAGAGACCTCTTGGGCATGGGGATTTCATAGACACCAATCTAGATGTCTAGGTGAGAGAAAAGAGAAGAAGAAGAGGGTCTTCTTCTAGGGTTCTTTTGTTCTTCCCTTCTCCTCCTTTATAGAGATTTTTGAGTGTTGTTTTAGATCAAAAGTCTCTTTTCTTCTTTCTAATATTTGGAGTGTCAAAATCTTGAAGAAGAAAGCATCGGATCGACCATCAAAGAAGGATCAGCACAGTACTAGCATACTATACTGATTTTCGAGCATCGAATTTTTGATCGAGATTCATGGGCTCGTGTGGACATCTCTTAGAGACTGGATACGTGTGTGGCTCGAAGCTTCATCCTTAAGCCTGGATCAGCAAGTTAGAATGTCTAACTTGCAAAGATAATATGGATCTGGTCTATTATTGCATACCTGCATTAGATGTAGTGTAGATACATGTTGATATGATCAACATGTTTTTCTTTTTTATATTTTTAATTTTTGATTTAATCATATACTATAATCATGTAATAGGATCTTAGACCTAGGGTTTTTAAATTTTTATGAATTAATTTTTATTAATTCTTATCTTTCATTATCTAGATCTTAAAAAGGTTCAAGATCTATCCCTGAAACCCTAGATCTGGTTCCTTTAGGGTCATGATTATGTGGTGGCAAGGGTTCCTTCCTATTTATAGATGAAATTTAAAGAGATCAAATTCCTATTTAAGTAGGATTCCTAATCCTATCCATATCCAAAGACATTGCTTCATAGAAAAGTATTGGCACCGCAATGTGGTGCCCCTCTCTTTCTCATGTGCGCACATAAGAGGGGGGGCACATATCCCATGCCCGCTCCTCTTGGTCGGCCATAAGGAGAGAGAGTCCCAATTTAATTCAAATCAGGTCCTATTCAAATCCAATTTGATGAGTATTTAAACTAATTTCGAATAGATTGCTAATCCTAATCTAATTAGAGTTTAGGCCCAAGTCTTTCTTGGATTTTCAACCTGATTAATTCTAGTTATATCAAGCTTAACTGAATCTGATCTAATATGAAATTATTAGCACTTGAATTCATTTTCTCATGAATTATTTGGATCAAAGATTTGATCATAACCATCCCTAGAATTAAACCTGCACCTCATATCCAATGCTAGCTGGACATAGTCAACTATTTAATCCGGTATGTCCCCTAACTTAATTCTTAATTAAGCTAATCCATTAAGATTATAGGTCAATTCTTTTCTATGTTACATGACTAAGTGCATGACTCCATAGGTTTGAACACTAAGTTGGTAGCATAGAACTATTTCTTATGCTAATCAAAGATACCATCTAGCAATGGTTCTCCATGTTTGGATAGGTTGAATATTTATAAAGCAATATTCAAAAACCTCAGCATATGGTTACTGCATGATTTATCCCTTTGATCTTGAATGCTCAGGATGACTTAGGATTTGCTACCAACCCTAAATGAATCATTCATATTGCATTTTAACCTTTCAAATTCATCACATAGATTATCCTAGCTAAGGCTTTACTAAATTAAAATACAATGATATATTATCTCCGGTAAGCTAGAGAGGTCAATCCCATCTTAACTCATACACCGACTTAATAAGTAGTAATTGTACTCAAAAATCTTCTATCACTAAATTAGAATTCTGATAATCGAACATCAAAGTATAGTGAGTTACTTACAAATTATCGTGGAGATCTCAGGTCCGAGAGATACTCATGCCATACCCTTTTCTGAGATGCTCTTAATGATAGAGTACTCAGTAAGTGAGTTACTATTTGGTGATGATGTAAGCTTACATCTCACCTGCATGTCATACTAGTGTCTCCATACTTCTTATTTAAGAGAACAACCAACTCATATGGCATACAATAACCTATACTTGATAAACCTCATCATCCCTATTAATGGCATATCATTTGATCATAAACATAATTTAAGAACTATATGATAAATCTTCCTTTATCGTATTATAAGTAGTTCTAAGGAATTTCATCATAACATAGGAGTTTAATATAGAAGATGCATAACTTATGATGAAAAATGCAAAATAATTTTTATTAATAAAAGATTTATATCCTATTATAATTAAGAGCTCAATTATCTACAACCTAGATAATTGGCTTTAGAATACTATTTTTCAACAATTCTCACTTGGACTAAAACCAATCAAAACAGTATCGTATACCCATCTTCAACTTGTACTCTTTGAACTCCTTAATTTTGGTTGCTTTAGTAAATGGGTCGGCTAGATTTTTCTTTTCGTCGATCTTCTGAAACTCGACATCATCTCAATCCATAATCTTTCGAATAAGATGATAACGATGCAGAAAAAACTTTGTTCGTTGATGTGCCTTTGGTTCTTTTCCTTGAGCTGACTCTAGTGTTGTTGTAGAGCAGAACTGAACCATCGATGGAATGTACCACTCCAAGCTTGTTGATAATTTTTTTTAGGCACACAGCTTCTTTTGTAGCATCGGATGCTGTAATATACTCCACCTTGCAAACTAAATCAGCCATAGTATGTTGCTCGGAATACATCCAATAGATTGCACCATCATTGAGCATAAAAATATATTCCAGCACACTCTTGTTGTCATCATGATCTGACTAAAAACTAAAATCAATGTATCCCACGAGTTTCAAGTTAGATTCTTCATAAACGAGCAATTGGTCTTTATGTTGGAAAATGTATCTCAAAGCCAATCATCAGTCTATTGATGGTTGTGCTATTTTATAAATATAAATAATTTATTAATAAATAAAATATTTATTTTAATATTTTTTAACATAAATCTACATCTTTTAATGAACTCCTATATCGTGATAAAGTTCCTAGGAAAAATTAGATTCGATAAAGAGAGAATTTATCGATTAGTCATTAAAACTATTTATGATCAAATGATACGCTGTTAATCAGGATGACAAGATTAATCAAGTATAGATTATTGTGTGCCATAGTAGGTTGTCCTCTTAACCAAGGAGTATGAAGACACTTGTATGGCATACAGGTGAGATGTAGGGGTATATTATCATCGAACGTGATCAACTCAAAAGCATTCTACTATCAAAAATTGCTCTGATGGGATATGGGCATAAGTATCCCTTGGACCTGAGATCACTATGATGGCTTGCAAACAACTCACTATGCTTTAGTGCTAGACTACCTAAATTTTGAATTTAGTAATGAAAGACTTTTTGGCATAGTCATGTACTTGTAAAGTTGGTAAGTGATCAAGATGGGATTGACCACTTCAAGAGTTTGAAGATAATGCATCACTATATTTCAATTTTGCAAAGCCTAGAGTAATCTATGAGATGAATTTGATATTTTGACATACAATGTAGATGACTTATTTAGGATTGATAATTAAATCCTAAGTCATCCTTTGAGCATTTATGGTCAAGGGGATGAGTTATACGGAAACCATATATACATGAGTTCTATTGGTGCAGAAAATGATGCTGATGCCAGAATTCGCTAAAGTTGGAGAAGATGAGGCTGCTAATGAGACCTACAAGATAAAAGTCCTAGCTGGAGTTAGCTCTACCAGGATCCTCCAATGGTCAAGTTAGCTTTTTAGCTAATAAGAATGGAGTACTCAGGAGAATTTAGAGTAGAGAGGAGAGCTTAGTGATTATAGAAGGAAACATATCTAGAGGATTCTTTATACAGGCAAAGCTCATAATAGAATGAAAGTGACAGCCATAACAGAAGGTCAGTAGGCCATTCGAGCCATGTGGAGTTTGTTACAAAGAGTGGGCTATCATTTATCATGACTTGTAGATGGTTGGATTTTATTAGAGTTCAAACAAAAGGTTGGAGACTTCTACATTTGTTGGCAAGCTGTTCATGCTGGAAAGATGAACTCAAAGTCTAATCAGCCAAACTTGGAGATCGGCTATTAGATAATCAAATGACGAACATACAATTGGTTAGTCTATTGGTGCTATCTATGGAAATCTTGAGGAGTTCGGCTGCCTTCAAGATCGGCCAAGAGTGAACAACTATTCTAGATTGAATGTTAGAGAAGATGATGGATCCTTTGATTAGAATCAAAATCCTACCTTCTGGAGGAAGTTTGAACAATACTCAAGGTCAGCTTGAAGTTTGGATTAAAGAAGTGTTGTGATTAATTATATGTAGAGTAGCTACTACTTATTCTAAATTGAAAATCGGACTTGTGTTGATAATGATGTCCTTTTACTGTTTAAACTCATCCGAATGATATACACGATATAAGCTGGCTAGATCTGCAATTATCAGAAGGGGTTGAAGAAACTTGGCCACTTTTAAGATCAGCCACTATCCATAAAGTAGAGCAAACGAGTTCAGTCGGAATGAAATTTGACTAGAGAGGACTTCAGTTGGATGGGGTTCTTGATGTAAGGTTGATGAGACATACTGTCTGCCATGACGAAATTCGATCGCTCTCAAGGTCTGCCATAAACAAAGTCAGATGGTGTTGAGGTTTAATATTCAATGTGGTTCTACTAATACCAGGATTAGAGTGAATTAACAACTCTCTTTACTATTCATGTTTGGCTGGACAAAGTTCATCATGTCTTTGACAAGTTCGCAATCGTTGGAGGGCGGTTGCTGATCATGGTTGAGAAGGTTGTCTGGCATACATGCATTGGAGGTTGTCTGAACTTTGGCATGAGCTATTTTACTCCCAACACTTATCTTCTTACTTTTGAGTTCAAAGTTCTGATGAAAGGAGTACAAAACTATGACTGTCGAAGTCCTATATTGGTTTCTCACACTTGAAAGATGAAAAATTTTGGCCTTTTCTAAATTAGCATCGAAGCTTCCTTAGTGTTGAATGACTTGAAAGGATATCTATTTTGAAATTTCTCCTAACATGGTGCTCTAAGTACGGCACCATAAATGCTTCATGTACGGGCAAGATGAATAGGACATGTAGTAGGCAAGAAATGGGTGGAGAAAATCTGCAATCATAACCTCCTCTGATTTCTCCCGACTATTTAAACATCTCCTTCAAGCCCAACTATTACTTTAATCTATGCTCTTCTTCTTTTTCTTTCGCTCTTCATCTCCTCTAGCCATTATGTCCTTCCTCCATTGTAACTTCTTCAGCCATCGACATCTCCCTGGCCTGCCTTCCACTTTTCCAACCATTCTCTCGAATCCTCTGATCTTTTTAGGTTAGTCTTCCGACTCTTTTCCTACATTCCTTTACTTTTCTCTAGTTTTTTATCCTTTCAGTTTTTTATAGGAGCTTACTGTTCTTCTTGGGTTCTTTCAAAAATTTTGCAACCTTTTTCTTCTAATTTTTTGAAAGATTTTTCAAGTTTAGTTTGATCCAAATATTTTTTAAAGTATCTTGATCTACTAGTTCTAGGAGCTCGGTTGACCCAAACTCCCAAAACCCTACCTCTAGGAAAGAAGCTGACCTTATGGTAGTGTCCCATTCGACCTTCATACTGAAGACCATCTCTTGTTCCTTGCACTCCGAGGACCTTTCCCTGATAAGGGTTCAGTACGGGGGCCCTTTGGAGTGCGAGTTAGATATTCCTGAACCAAGTGACCAAGCTTGCACTCCTCCTCCGGGTCACCTTTGTTTGTACAACAAAGCTCTCCGTGCTAGACTTTGTCTCCTTATTCCTCCCTTTGTCATAGCCCTCTTTTAGTTTTTAAACATTCTCTTTGCTTCTATGGTCCCAACCTCGTTTAGCTTTATCATAGGCTTCCTTTTTCTATGTATCTCGATCGAGGTTCATCCATCTATTTCTTTTTTCTATAACTACATCATCTTTAAACATCATTTGATTGCCAAAAATCAGTGGTATCTGTCCACCCAATTCAGCAAGAAGGGGTTGCTCAAGGGCACCCCTTCTTCCATTCATAATTGGAAGAAATTTTTTTTTATTTTGTACCCTTCTACAGAGTTAGGACTTTCACCTTGGGGGTAGCTAAGAGATTCAGTCAACTGAGCTCTGGGATTAGAAAGAGAAGACCTCGACTCAGTTAGTAAACTAAGAAATTAGTTATGCTTTATCCTCTCTTTTGACTTTGGTTTCTTTGCCGCTGTAGAGATGACTTCAAAAGAGCTGGACTGATTAACCAAAGGAGTCAGTGCCCTAAAGAAAAAAAGTGGTTCTTCTAGAGAGCCATCAAAGTGAGCGAGGGTCGACGATCCAAGCTTGGTCATGTAGACCCAGACCATCCTTGTTCTAGAGATTGCTACAACTGCATCAAGGTCGGCCTTGTCTGACGAAGCTGCCACCTCTACACCTCTTTGAGCAGGAAAGGTGTTGGGATTTGATGCCTCGAATTTGACCTACAGTAAGAAGAAAATCAGTTTTCAACACAACAATCAGGCTGACTCTGATACGTAGTCAAGCCGGCTTGGATTGAGATTAAGCTAGCTCGAACCATAGCTGAGTTGGCTCTCTCAAGCAGATAATAGCAGGAGTCCAGGCGAGATGTAATCAAGCCAGCTCGACCCCTGATTGAGCTGGCTCGATGGAGGCATGCAGAACATGATGGGGCTTTTTCTATTTAGACTTGGATTGTGACTAATCCAAGGGATCTATGGGAGTTGCATGTGGACTACAAGATCCAGTGGCCATGGAGGGTTGTGGTCATGATCTGAAGATCAAAAAATATTTCAAGACTCCATCAAGGACATGTTCGACTCATATTAGGAGAATGAGCCCTGTTAGAACTTCTATGAACTACTGAGAAGAGGATTCTCATTCTAATTAAAGGGCTGAGGTGCTGTGAAGCAAAAAAGGTGATGCATATGGCATGAGAGGCATGTAAAGAGGCTTAGGCAGCCGTCGAGAGGAGCTTGACAAAGTATCGAGTACGTGCAGCCTGCGAGAGGGAGAAGTAATAGGTGCATAGCATTCGACGAGGAGGCTATGAGGACAGAGCATCTTATAGCTTCTGTGGATCTTTTTGGAATTCTGAGAGAGCTTTTATGAGGGTAGCTTCTAGTTGAGAGAGATTTATATAGGTGAGTTAAGAGTTGATGTTCTGCTCTTGTATCTATTTTTTTTGTTCATAGTGAAGCTTTGCATGCCCCATAGAGATGAGCCTTTAGGCTGATCTACATGCTTGATTATTTTCTTATTTTATTCTTTTCTTCTTTCTGTTGTAATAATTTGATACTAGATCCTTAACAAGCAGTATCAGAGTAGCTGATTTCCCAATAATTTAGTATCAGAATGAGTTGATGTCATAATAATTGGTATCAGAGATAGATAGTATCGTTAGATAAATGTGCCCTAGAAGCCAGAATTGGCTGACACTTGTTATACAGTTCTAAGGGAAAAATTATAATTTTAGCTATAAATAATAAAATGGGTTATTTTCTATCACAATGTGTATTTAGTGTCTGTCATACATCCCCTGAGTTAATGGCAATGATAATTCTTATTTTCAAGAGTTGAAAATTTAAGACATAAATTTTCATTATTAACTCATAAAATTCTTCTGACCGTAGGATCATCATGAGGATGGTGATTGATCCAATGTACAATCGCTTCTTTATAGTATATGAGTCTTGAGTCTTTGATGTAGAGACATCGGAGTGAGAGTATAGATATCCGTTAGAGAATGAGGGCATTGAGAGTGACCACCTCGAGCAGTCATTAGGAAGTCTACTTTCTTATCTGGCTCAAAGCTACAGTTGTGTGTCTGGTTCTTTGACCTAAGGTGCATCGATAGTTTACGTTGAGGGTGTTATAGTTTGACTATACCATGACTCGATCTTCTAGCCATTCAAAATCTTGAGGTGTATGTTAGCTATAGCATGTTCATTGTACGAATTGGATTGCATCAAAAAGAAATCTATCTACCTCGGTAGATGAGGAGTAGCCCTATGATGATCACGAGAATCAAGTCGATAAGCCCATGGCCATGGTAGAGTGAAATAATAGAAAGAAATTCTATTAAGGTTTTCACATTAGACTTGAATCAAATGATTAATTATATGACGGATGTTAGGGTTTGATGAGTTCACCTTAACCCTAATCCAATCGGGGCTCAAGATAGAAGAACATAAGCACACAGGTAACTACACCAAGAGATTCATTTTCAGTACTAACGGATTGCTACCATATGTTTCTATGTGTCATTGATGGATTTTGAGAGCAATTAAAATGATTTAGATGATCAATCATACTAGTCGTCTGAATCAAAAAAGTTCTAATCCATCGAAAGGTATTTTGATGATGTCAATGATAGAGATCATGATATATCTCATTATCTTACAGAACTGAACCTAGCTGGGTCATACAAATAAGGAATTGAATCTAGATATCATCAATTAGACTAACCCAGTTCAATTGATTTGAATTAGATTTAATTAGGTTCAAGAAAATCATGCTAGCACACGATTGAGCCTAATATTCTTCCTTAATTATCATTAAAAGTTATCTTGACTGAGCCAAATATATTTGGACTCACTCAGATATCTTTACTTGGTCTAACTAGAGCTTATCTAGATCAAAAAAGGGTTATCTTAATTTATGAGATAACACCTGCCATTTTTCATCATCTGCTAAATCCTATTTCGGATATTTGGTCAAACGTTGACCTTTCACACTTAGACATCTGTCCATGTGTCAAGCCATCATTGGAGAGAATATTTGGACTAGTCCACCTGCTAAAAGGTAGTAGGATAAGGGGTGCTGCCTAGGGAGGTGTGCGCCCATGGATTGTGATGCCTGGAGTCTCAAACAAATGGGACTCCAGGTTGCTTCGAGGTTTCTACCTAGGTGGCACCAAAGACTTTTCTTTGACCAGTCATGGCACCATCTAAGGATGATTCAGAGGGGCTCTCATCTGATTGGATCAATTGATGTCATCCCACCAATCAGATTTAGATCTGATTGCATAAAAAGCCATGATTGGTCAGGATGATGTGGCACTGCAGGGTGCAGCAGGGTCTATATAAACCCTATCTGCGCCTAGGATTGAGATTTTTAGCCCATTGCCCATGCCACAAGGCTGCTCCTCTCTCTTCTCCATGCCATTATTAGGTCCTCTCTCTTCTATCCATGCCCAAGAATCTTTGGGCTTTAGTTTGGTGCAATCCAAACAAGAGAAAGGCAACGAGAAAGGAAGAAGGTAGCACTGCTACAAGAGACCACACCTGATCTTCAAAAGGAGTTTTGAAGATCTTTCAAATCAGATCCAAATCTGATATTTAGAAAGTGATAAAGAAGAAGAAGATCTTCAGATCCTACCTGAGTGGATACTGGTAGAGGCCAGGCACTTGCGTGGCTAGATCCAGAATCTCAGGAAGACATCAGGATCATCACAGGATAATCTGATTACCCGCTACAAGATAAAATTAACTTGGATTTAATTTATCTTTTATTTTTATCTTTTTTATTAGATTAATAATATCAGATCTAAAAAGTCTCAAATCTAATTTAGATCTAAGAGAAAAATTTTTGAAATATTTTTATTGATTCAATCAGATTTGAACGAACCTGATCCAAAAAATAGAGTTTTTTTGTTCAATTGGTATCAGAGCCAAGTTCCATTAGATTTAATTTTAATTTATTTTGATCTAATAATTAGGTGACTTTAGAGGTCATATGAGAAATGATTAGATCTAAAATTAAAAAAATTAAAAATTAAATAATTTAGTTCTACATTGTATAAGATGCATGACTAATTGTGGAATAGAATTATTCTATGTATAGTCTTGCATGATCATAATTTAATTTGATTAGTTATAATTTTTAGATCTATTTATTTACTATTTTTTAATATTATAAATATTATAATAAGATCTAAAAAATAGAAAATAAAGTTATTTAATTTTTGTTCATATGAGATATGATGAATGCATGTTTAGACTAGTTATAGAATAGTTCTACATAATTATCTAAAATAAAATTTATTTTGATATGATCAATTTAAATTTAATTTTTTAGATAATTATGAGATAATTTTGATTTAGAAACAAGCATGATATGACACATGAACGTATATACAAAATATATTTATAGTTAGATCAATTTTTATATATGAGATATATGATGTAGATCTAACTAGTTTTGTAGTTTTTATATTTTTGATTAAGATGTTTCCCTTGGTCATCCAATCATAAGAATAAAGTAGGGTTCAAAATGCCCTCTCCTCCCATTCGATGGGGTGTTCTTATGATGTATAGGGGTGCTACGCATTCGTCCTTAATCAGAAATCTAAAACTTATTTTCTACAAAACCCTACATCCTGAAACCCTAGGATTTTATTTACATATTTTGTTTGTGAACCCTAAACTTAATTAATAATTAAGATTATGAAATATGTTAAGTCTAAAAATTAAGAATTTTTAGATTTAAGACATATTCATAAAATTGGGTTCGGGCTTGGATAGCTCAATTAGGTCTAGCGGTTGATCAAACTAAATCAAGAGTTGGTTAGATGGGATCAAGAGTGCTTAAATTGACTAGCCTAATAGGATTATGTCTGGGTCAAGATCGAATCACATGAGTGATCGATCAAGCTAAGACCTAATTAGGCTCAATTGTTAGAGTCTAGATTGTAGGCTAGCCTGATTAGTTCAGGCTCAACAATTTGGTGTCTAAGGTATGTCTTGTAGATACGACCGACTAATTTTTAATTAGAATCTACTCAACTCAAATGCATTCTTGTCAAGTTAATGGCATATCCCTTCCACCAGTCTCACTTACCTGTCCATATGTCTCGATCCAGTCCTGATCTAAGTGGTTAAAAATCTGAGCTAACCCATGCCACTAGGTTAGTCAGAATTATTGTGGCTATTGTAAGTCAAGTTTAAAGAGATCTAAAGCAAAACTTTCTAAGAAAAGATTAAGTCTAAGGTCTTCCACCATTGCAGATATACGGGCCCTTTCCGGGGTTGATTGTTCTTGGCTAGTTATAGTGGTTCAGTTGCACCAGAAAGATGCAACCATGTCTATTAGGCGTTGGATGCTATGGGCTGGAGGATAAATTGGGCTTAATATTTTGGATACGGTGAGAGACCCAATTAGGAATCCAATTTATATAAATGGTGGGTCTGACTTAACTAAGAAGTAGATCAATATTTCAAAAGTAGTGAGATTCATAAATTAGAGACCAAGTTTGGGTGCACCATGATTAGAGAATCATTGGACAAGAGTTATCCACTCATTGGCTAATCCATCCCCAGTAACTGTTAGGTGAGGTGATGAGTCAGTTGGTGGGACTGCACCACCCATTAGAAATCTTTAATCATGGAGAATTTTTTATCTCTATAGAGAAAGTGTAGGGATCTGAGAAAATAGTGGGAGCTAGTTTGTTTAAAAATTAAATCCCTAAGTAAATTGGTCAAGTCTTAATTATAATATCTAACTAGAAACTTTGATTCTCTATAGAAAAATGTCTGCGTCCAACCCACTAGCACGTATCCTGGACAGCCATAGACTGACTGGACCCAATTACAAGGATTGGCTTCGAAACTTTCAAATCATTTTGGGTTTTCAGAAGTTAACTCATATATTGGATCAGGATCCCTCCATCTTACCAGCTCGTCCATCCGCTGAATAGAGAGTGTCTCTTGATAAGTGGATGGACGAAGATAACAAGATCAGATACTACATGTTTGGCTCGATGTCTGATGAGCTTCAGCACCAACATGAAGATATCAAGATTGCTCGCCAAATGTTGGCTCTCCAACAAGAGATATTTGGTGAACAAAGTCATGCAACCAAATATCAGGTCACTAAATGACTATTCAAGGATAAAATGCATGATGGGCAGTCAGTCTAAGATCATTGTTTGATGATGATCAAGAACTTGAAAGAGCTTGAGAAGCTTGGAGTGAAGTTGGACCTAGGTCTACATAATGATATAATTCAGCAATCCTTAACTAATGCAAATGGGCAGTTCATCATGAACTACCATATGCATAAACTTTAAAATACTCTGGCCGAGCTTATGAACATGCTGGTTACTATTGAGCTTTCAATGAAAGATTCTAAAAGCTTAGTATTTACTATGGAATGGACTTCTTCCAAGAGAAAGTCTTTTGGAAAGAAGAAAAAGTCCATGGAAAAGCAGAAGGTGAAAGGAGGAAAGAAAAAGAAGGCAGAGCCAAAAAGGAAGGCCACTGATAAAGAAAAATATTTTTATTGCAACACTAACGGCCACTGGAAGAAGAACTGCCCTTCATACCTGGCCACCCTGAAGAATAAAAAAGAGGCAGATCCTTCTAGAGGTATGCTCGTTATTGAATCTAATCTTACGATTTTTTCTACATCCAGTTAGGTGCTTGACTCTAGTTCTAATGCTCATTTATGCACTTCCATGCAAGGTCTCAAGGATAGCAAGAGATTGAGGGATGGTGAGATGATCCTACTCGTTGGAAATGGAGCAAGGGTTGTTGTTATGGCCGTGGGAACCTATCCTCTTCAACTACCATCTGGTTTAGATTTAGTACTTAGGGACTATTATTATATGCTTGCAGCAAGCAGAAATTTGATTTCTGTTTTAAGTTTAGCACAAGAAAGCTATGTAATTAGTTTTCTTAAGGACCATTGCAACATTCTTTATGAAAGAAATAAAATTGCAAGTGGTTTCCTTATTAACGATCTTTACCAGTTTCATATTGATGTATCTACTTTTAATATCGAGCAAAATGAAATACCATAAAATCAAAATGATCCAGGGATAGTCCAAACGATAGGTATCTATGGCACGTTAGACTAGATCATATAGTAGAAGATAGAATCAACAAATTAAAGAAAATCAAACTATTGAGTCCATTGACTTTCGAGTCATATCCAATTTGTGAATCATATCTTCATGGCAAAATGACTAAACTCCCTTTTGTGGGACATGGGGAAAGGGCCATGGATTTACTTGCCTTAGTACATACTGATATGTGCGGCCCATTTGATGTATCGACTAGAGGTAATTTTGTCTACTTCATAACCTTCATCGATGATTTATCTCGGTATGGGTATGTGTATCTTATGAGACACAAGTTTGAAGCCTTTAAAAAGTTTGAAGAATTCAGACATGAAGTAGAAAAGCAAACTGAAAAACTCATTACGGTTCTTTGATCAGATCGAGGAGGTGAATACCTTAGTCAGGAATTTCTGGACTATCTCAAGTAGAATGGCATAGTCTCTTAATGGACTCCACTTGGAACACCTCAACTCAATGGGATTTTAGAATGGAGAAATCAGATCCTATTAGATATAGTCCAATCCATGATAAGCTTCACAGACCTTCGTGATTTTTTTTTGGGATACATTTTATTAACTGCTATATATTTACTGAATAGGGTTTCTTCTAAAATCATTCCTATCACACCATATGAGATATGGCATGGTAAAAAATCATGTCTAAGTCATCTCAGAATTTGGGGTTGTCAGGCTCATGTCAAAAGATAACAAGCAGACAAGTTAGATTATAGGTCCTTTAGAGCTCAATTCATAGGATATCCTAAAGAGTCATTAGGATATTATTTCTACATTCCAGAAGATCATAATGTGATTGTGAGTTGACATACCATCTTTCTTGAAAAATAGTTTATTCAAGATGGTAGCATTGGAAAGCAGATCAAGCTAAAGGAGAAAGTCTCCCAAGAGCAAAGAGCTAAGGACCATTTGGAACCAAATCAAGTTGAGCCAATACAATCACTCCCTCCACCTCAAAGATCGGAATGAGTTTTCCATCCTCCTGAGAGGTACTTTGATACTATTTCAAAAGAAGTAGAGAAAATATTCCTCGTAGGTAATGGAGCTCATGGTGATGATCCCCAAACCTATAATGAGGTGATATTAGATATCGACTCCGAGAAATGGTTAGAGACAACGAAGTCAGAAATTGACTCGATGTACTCAAACCAAGTCTGGACTATGGTAGATCAACCAGAAGGTATAGTACCTATTGGGTGTAAATGGATCTACAAGAGAAAAATTGGTGTAGATGGAAATGTAGAAACATTCAAAGCCAGATTAGTGGCAAAAGGTTATAGTCAGTGCGAAGGCATTGACTATCGGGATATCTTTTTGCTAGCAGTCATGCTTAAATTCATTCGCACATCGCTTGCTGTTGCAGCCTATTTTGATTATGAAATATGGCAAATGGATGTGAAAATGGCATTCTTAAATGGATATCTTGAGGAAGATATCTATATGGAATAGCCGCTGGATTTCACATCCAATGATACTGATCATGAAATATGCAAGCTACAAAGGTCCATATATGGACTTAAGCAAGCATCTCGGAGCTGGAACACTCATTTTAATGATGTGATCAAATTATTTGATTTCATCAAGAATAAGGAGAAAGCATGTGTTTTCAGAAAGATCAGTGCGAGCACTATTGTCTTTCTTGTACTGTACATGGATGATATCCTTCTTATTAGAAATAATATTCCTATATTGATCATGGTTAAAATGTGGTTATCTAAAAAATTCTTCATGAAAGATCTAGGAGAAGCATCATTCATTCTTGGAATCAATGTCTATAGAGATAGACCCAATAGGATGCTAGGTCTTTCATAGAAGAAGTACATAGATGAGGTGCTAAAGAGGTTTAGCATGGAAAACTCCAAGAGGGGTTTGGTACCGTTCAGACATGGCATTCATCTCCCGAAAAAGATGTGCCCTAGCACACCTGAGGAGATAGAACACATGAGCAAGATTCCTTATGCTTCTACAATAGGGAGCCTCATGTATGCCATGTTATGTACACGACCTGATATAACCCTTGCTGTGAGTGTCATGAGCAAATATCAGTCAAATCTAGGTGAAAAACACTGGACATTCATGAAATGTATCCTTAAGTACTTAAGAAGAACTAAGGATATGTTCTTGGTTTTTGGTAATGGAGAACTCCAAGTCTAGGGGTATGTAAACTCAGATTTTATGTTCGATATAGATGATCGAAAGTCGACATCTGAGAATCTGTTTGTGTGTAATAGTGGTACTGTTAGTTAAAAAAGTTTTAAACGGATGGTAAAAGCAGATTCCACCATGGAAGTAGAATACATCGCTATGTCAGAAGCTATGAAGGAGGCATTCTGGTACAAAAAATTCGCCATAGAGATCGGAGTGATGCTATTCCTCTATACTGCGATAATAATGGCAACATAGCCCTTGCTAAGGAGTCGAGGTCTCATCAGAAATCCAAACACATCGAGCGACGATACCACCTCATCCATAATTACCTCAATAAGGGACACGTCGAGGTCAAGAGAGTCGACACCATGGATAATGCTGCAGACCCACTTACAAAGTTGTTGGACCAGCAGAAGATCAAAGCCCACCTTGAAAAGATGGGAATTAGATTTGTAGCCAATTGGCTTTAGGTCAAGTGGGAGTTTGTTAGATATATGTGCCCTAGAAGCTAGAATGGACTGACACTTGTTATACACTTCTAAGGGTAAAATTATAATTTTGACTATAAATAATAAAATAGGTTATTTTTTATCACAATGTGTATTTAGTGTCTATGATACATTCCTTCAGTTAGTGGTAATGATAATTCTTATTTTCAAGAGTTAAAAATTTAAGACATAAATTTTCATTATTAACATATAAAATGCTCCTAACCATAGGACCATCATGAGAATGGTGATTAATCCGAAAGGTTGATGTACAATCGCTTCTTTATAGTAGATGAGTCTTGAGTCTATGGTGTAGAGACATCGGAGCAAGAGTACAGGTACTCGTTTGAGAATGAGGGCACTGAGCATGACCACCTCGAGCAGTCATTAGGAAGTCTACCTTCTCATTAATGACTGGCTCGAAGCTATAGTTGTGTGTCTAGTTCTTTAACCTGAGGTGCATCGGTTGTTCATCTTGAGAGTGTTATAGTTTGACTACACCATGACTCAGTCTCCTAGCCATTCAGAATCTTGAGGTATATGTTGGCTATAGCTTGTTCATTGTAGGAATTGGATTGCACCAAGAGGAAATCTATCTATCTCGGTAGATGAGGAGTAGCCCTATGATGATCACGAGAATCAAGTCGATAAGCCCGTGGCCATGGTTGAGTGAAATAATAGAAAGAGTTTCTATTAAGATTTTTCACATTGGACTTAAATTAAATAATTAATCATATGATGGATATTAGGGTTTCATGAGTTCACCTTAACCCTAATCCAATCAAGGCTCAAGATAGAAGAACTTAAGCACATAGGTAACTGCATGAAGAGGTTCATTTTTAGTTATGATGGGTTGCCACCATATACTGCTAGGTGTCACTGGTAGATTTTGAGAGCAATTAGAATGATTTAGATGATCAATCATACTAGTTATCTGAATTAGAAAAGTTCTAATCCATCGAAAGGTGTTTCGATGATGTCGATGATAGAGATCACGATATGTCTCATTACCATATGGAACTGAATCTAACTGGATCACACAAACAAGGATTTGGATTTGGATATCATTAATAAGACTAATCCAGTTTAATTGATTTGAATTAGATTCAATTAGGTTTAAGAAAATCGTGCTAGCACATGATTAAGCCTAATGTTCCTCTTTAATTATCATTAAAAGTTGTCTCGATTGAGCCAAATATGTTTGGGCTCACTCAAGTACCTTTAATTGGTCTAACTGGAGCTTGTCCAGGTCAAAAAAGGGTTGTCTTAATTTATGAGATGAATTTGAGATAACACCTGCCATTTTTCGTCACCTGCTAAATTTTGTTTCGGACATTTGGTCAAACATTAACCTTTGATACTTAGACATCTACCTACATGTCAAGCCATCATAGGAGAGAACATTTGGACCAGCCCACCTGCTAAAAGGTAGTAGGATAAGGGGTGCATCCTAGGGAGGCGTGCGCCCATGGATTGTGATGCCTGGAGTCCCAAATAGATGAGACTCCAGGTTGCTTCGGGGTTTCTGCCTAGGTGGCGCCAAAGACTTGTCTTTGACCAATCTTGGCACCATCTAAGGATGATTCAGAGGAGCTCTCATCTGATTGGATTAGATGATGTCATTCCATTAATCAGATTTAGATTTGATTACACAAAAGACCGTGATTGGCCGAGATGATGTGGCATTACATGGCGTAGCAGGGTCTATATAAACCTTGTCTGTGCCTAGGATTGAGATCCCTAGCCCATTGCCAGTGCCACAAGGCTTCTCATTTCCCTCCTCCATGCCATCTTCAGGCCCTCTCTCTTATCCACGCCCAAGAATCTTTGGGCTTTAGTTTGGTGTGATCTAAGAAAGAGAAAGACGACAAGAAAGGAAGAAGGCAGCACTGCTGCAAGAGATGACACCTGATCTTCAAAAGGAATTTTGAAGATCTTCTAAATCAAATCTAGATATGATATTTGGAGAAGTCATAAAGAAGAAGAAGACCTTCAGATCCTGTCCGAATGGATATCGATAGAGGACAGACACTTACATGGCTAGATCTAGAACCTCAGGAAGACATCAGGATCATCATAAGGTAATCTGATTACCCACTACAAGGTAAAATTAACTTAGATTTAATTTATCCTTTATTTTTATTTTCTTTTATTAGATTAATAACATTAGATCTAAAAAGTCTCAGATCTAATCTAGATCCAAGAAATTTTTTTTTGAAATATCTCTCTTGATCCAATCAGATCTGAACAAATATGATCCAAAGAATAGGGTTTTTCCCTTCAAGTACAAGAGCATAGATTGTAACAGTGGATAGAGATTGAAGAATATGGATAAGATAAGCACAATTACAGTGGAGATCAATAGGTTTGATGGAAAGGGCAATTTTTCTTTATGGGAAGTAACGGTAAAGAATGTCCTCATCCAATATGGATTGATCGATGCTCTCTTGTATGACGTGGCACCAACCACCATAGAGGTGAAGGATTGGAAGTAGTTCTAGATGCAGGCAGTGAGCACGATCTATTTGTACATAGCAAATGATGTGGTGAACCATGTACTTGGTGGAACTTTTTCAATGACGCTATGGTCGAAGCTCGAGAAGTTGTACATGAAGAAGTCACTCACCAACATGCTTTTCCTTTGAAGGCAGTTCTATAGGCTACAGATCGATGAAGGCCAGAGCATGTGAAAGCATATATCCAACTTTTAGAAGATCCTCACTAACCTCCTCAGCGTTGGTGAAAAAATTGAGGAGAAGACCAGGGTGTTTGTCTTGCTAGTGTCGCTACCCCATTCATATGAGTCCTTGGTGACTGCTTTTCTAGTGAAAAAGAGCACCATCAAGATGGATGAGGTCACTACAGCAATACTCTAGAAGGAGGTTCTCAAAAGGAAGAACCCAGCTTCAAGCTCAGATGGTAGTAGCTCAGCTTTGGCAATTTCTAGAGAAGCAGGAGGCAGTAGATGGAGTGATAGAGGATTGCGAGGAGGACGATCCAGATCCAAGATGAGAGATCCTAGCAAGATCAGATGCTACAAGTATGATGAGTTAGGGCATCGAATCAAAAATTGCCCACAACACAAGGATCAGATGAGGGCTACTATAGCGACGTTCAGTAGCGAGTCAGAGGATGATGTCTTGAAGATATCTAATGAGATATCTAGTTTTTTTTAGTAGTGGATTTTAGATTCTATATGCACATATTATGTTTATTGCAGAAAGGAGTAGTTTGACTCCCTAGAGAGCAGACTGAATTTAAATGGCTATAGGTGGATAGCTGGTGATGGAATCCTGAAGGTCATGCATGGTGATAGGATGATATTGGAGGAAAAGAAGAAGACGAGAGGATATTACTATCTGGCAGGAAGGAAAGTGCGAAGTAGAGCTTCAGGAGCTAAAGGGAGCCTAGTGTAAGGTGGAGCTCTAGCTAGAGATGGATCAAGCACAAGATGGGAGACTCGAAAAGATGAGAGGCGATGTTGTAGAGTGAAATTCCTATTACGATAAGAGAATTTTTCGAGCAGATCTTTGGTCAAAGTGGACATAGCCCATGATAGAGGTGGGATCGAGTGGCCTGGCTCGACTCCCATATTTGCCCATCCATGATCAGTAGGCATGCGCTAGGGAATGAGGGCGAGATAGATTGCAAGCTCTTAAAATTAGGTGGAGGCCAAATATCGAGTTGAGATAAAGATTGTTAGGATTAGACATCTTGAATTCAACCCACAGTAAGAAGAGAATCAATTTTTAGCACAACAGTCAGATCGGCTCTTATATGCAGTCGAGCTGTCTCGGATTAAGATCAAGCTAGCTCAAACCACAGCCGAGCCGGCTCTCTCCGGTAGACGATAGTAGGAGTTTGGGCGAGATGCAGTCAAGCCAGCTCGATCTCTGATATGGCCACCTTGATGGAGGTGAACAGAATATGATGGATTTTTTTGTTTGGACTCGGATTATGATTAATCCAAGGGGTCTATAGGAGTTGCACATGACCACAAGATCTAGTGGCCATGGAGGGTTGTGGTTATGATCTGAAGATCGATAAACATTCCAAGACTCCATCAAGAACATGTTCAACTTATATTACGAGAATGAGCCATGTTAAAATTTTTGTAAACTACTATGAAGAGGATTCTCATTCTATTTAAAGGATTGAGGTGCTATGGAGCAGAAAAGATAGCATGTGTAGCGTGAGAGGCATGTAGAGAGGCTCAGAAAGTCGCTGAGAGGAGCTTGGCATAGCATCGAGTATGTGCAGCCTGCAAGAGAGAGAAGCAACAAGTGCATAGTATTCAATGAAGTGGCTATGAGGGTAGAGCCTCTTGTAGCTTCTATGGGTCTCCTTGGGATTCTGAGAGAGCTTTTGTGAGGGTAGCTTCTAGTTGAAAGAAATTTATGTACAATGAGTTGAGAGTGGGTGTTTACCTCTTGTACCTATTTTTCGCTTTCATAGTGAAGCTTTGCATGCCCCATAGAAGCGAGCCTTTAGACTGATCCATGTACTTGATTATTTTTTTATTTTATTTTTTTTTCTTTCTATAGTAATAATTTGGTATTAGATCCTTAACAAGTAGTATTAGAGTAGCTGATATCCCAATAGTTTGGTATCAGAGCGAGTTGATACCACAACAGAAGGTGGTGGAGAAGAAAAAAAGAGCCACCACCAAAAAAGTTAGGAGAGCAAGAAGGTCTCGTGGCAATAATAGATCCAACCCGGAGCAAGATTTCCTAGATGATTAGGGGTCGTCCAACTCTTGATGGAAGGATGTGTCCTTCCACACCACCTTGTGAACATGATCCACCTAGATGATGAAGATAGGTTACGAGACTCCTACGCGGCTTTTCTTGAGGTAATCAACTTTTCTATTAGGTTTGGTCAATTATTAGTAAACTCGTAACCGCAACTAATATCTTGTTATTTGCAGTTGGGGCATTATATATACGCTTGCAGGGAGATACTGAGTCACCACAAAGTTGATGCTTCAAAGGTAATCAAAGAAGCTTAGATGGAGACCAAGAATGCCCAGGCCAAAGTCGAGCGCTTGAGAAAGGCTCATTCCACTAAAGTTGGGCGCCTTCAGGTGGCACTTTGGAAGGAAGAACAGACCTCAATGGAACTGAAGGCTACTCTGACTTTGGAATAAAATAGGCAGAAGAAGGCCAACGAGGAGGTCAGTTTGGAGAGGGAATAGGCTGTCGAATCCTTCAAGTCTTCAAAGGCAATGGAGGATATCAAGATAGCCTTCGCCCAAGAGGCATTCCTCAAAGGATTCGAGCTCTGCCAAAAAATGATGGCCAAAAAATTTTTCGAGCTTGATCTTAGTTTCTTAATGGGGCAATCCTCTAATAATGAAGCTGGACCTTCAATCGCTGCCACCAATCTATCACTTACTGAGCCTCCCACTGCGACTTCTGAGCCTGCTCGAGAACTCGAGATCGTCGAAGCTCCGCCGAGCTCATCCGCTGTCCCTCCTCCAGAGGTTGGAAGCTTTCAATAATTATACTTTTTTCATTTCTTTTTTCTTCTACTTTTTCCTATATTCAATACATTTTTAGTAATGGAAATAAATTTTCTTTTGCCATATCCTTGTGTCATGATATATTTTTACATTAAATGCAGTCTCCAGTTGGAGCCGATCCTCTGCCCTAGGGTATCTCTTTGAAGGCTTGTATCAAAAATTTAAAAGGAGAAGTTCACCAAATGAAGAAGAAGTTAAGAAAGATAGATGAACTCCAAAAATCCAAAAAAAATTATGCTGAAGCCACTGTTGAAATCAACCATCTTCGCCAATCCTTCAAACAATTCTTCAAAGAATATACTACCAAGATGCAACATTTGATTAAAGAATTGAATTGAGCAATGAAACTGACTAGTGACAAGGCTTGGACATTGACCACGAAGATTTGCTCTCTTGAAGTCAAGCTTGGTGAAGCAAGAGAGAAGATCAGCTAGTTGGAGAAGGGATCGGCCTGGGCCCAAAGTAAGGCAAAAAATGGATGGGACTGGTCAAAAAAATTTTCTGACCTCAAGCAACAACTGCACGATGCCGAGATAGCATATGACACCACCGAATTGGCTAGTGTGAGTAGATTGATGAGCTGAAAAAAAAACTTGAGATAGCTAAGCTGAGGTGTCTTGGCTCCGAAAATAATTGATAAAAAAAGCTCAAGACGGCCCGAAAAGAGATCCAGAGGAAATCACATCTTTGAAAAGAACCATTGGAGTTCTTTTGGCGATTTATGAAAAGAGTAAGGCCGAACTTTTACAGCTCAAGATCTAAACAACTTACAATGAGAGCATAGTAAAGGACACAGAAGCTGAGTCCACGGTTTTGAGGATGAAGCTAAGAAAAATGGAAGATGATCTCCGGAGAGCCAACAAGTTACATGGTGAGAGCTTAGCAACGAGGCAAGACCTTGGAAAGAAAATAAATAACATAAAATATGCCCCTATATTGGCAGGAGCTGGTAGCTTGAAGTCTGACTCTGAGTTGGACTTTGGCCCCCCCCTTTTTTTTATAATCGATCTCAATGACCTATATAATAAATTTTTAATTTTAATAGAACAATATTTCTTTAGGTTATCCTTCTATGCTATATCTCAGTTTAATGCTTGTTGGTCTCTTTGTTTTTTTTTCTAACGTGCCTGATATTAGTGTCGTCCTAAAATAATAGCCTTTTCCCAATTTCTTTTATATCTGTCCTCCTTATTTATGAACAAGGGTCCTTGGACTTGATTAGGAGCAAATTTATCTCTTTGTCTAGGAATCAAAAGTCTTCATACTTATGGTCAACCTCAATTAGAGGCCTTCAATCCCTGTGAGGGTCTTCATCCATGTCAGGATGGGATCTTCCTCCTACTTCTAATGTGGTTGGCTATCGTCTTTATTAGGATGAGGTCCTCCTCTTATTCCTAACAAGATTGCCTAGTCACAAAAGGACCATTACGAGGGCCTCTCCCTATTACCTCTTATTTAAGAACTGGAATCCTTCAATCCCTCATGAGGGTCTTTATCTACATCAGGATGAGGTTCTCCTCCTATTTTTGATGTGGTTGGCTATTATCCTTATTAGAATGAGGTCCTCCTATTTCTAACAAGATTGCTGGAGCACAAAAGGGCCATTGCAAGGGCCTCTCCCTATTTCCTCCTATTTAGGAATTGGAAGCCTTCACCCTCATTAAGACGAGGTTAACCTCTTATTTAAGAAATCTCTAATAAGATAAGGTTAACCTTCAATTTAAGAATTGGAGGCCTTCAACCTTGTCAAGATGAGATTAACCTCCTATTTAAGAACCAAAGGCCTTCTACTTCATTTAAGAATGAAGTTCAGTTGAATAATTTCTTATCATTGCATAGTTTTGCACCAAAGATAATGATGTTAAAGTAAGAATTTTTTATTAAAATTGGGATTTCTGATGGTACATTAATAAGTTTTTCGAGTTCCAAGATCACGAGAGTATAGCCCCTGCAAGCAACTTCAGATAATAATAAGCTCTTGGTCGGATGATTTTCATGACCTCATATCAGCCTTCCCAATTTGGGGCAAGTTTTTCTTAATTTTGTTGCTATGAGATATCTATTTGCCACAGTACCAGATCTCCTACTTTGAAAATTTTACTTTTGATTTTGAAATTATAGTAGCCAGCCACCTTTTCTTTATAAGCTTCTATCTAAATTTGGACCTTTTCTCACTTTTCTTCTAATAAATCAAGGTTTGCTCTGAGATTCTGTAAATTGTTCTATTCGTTAAAGGTTGCAACTCACGCTGAAGAAAGTTTCAGTTCAACTAGGATAAATGTCATAGTCCTAAAAGCCAAAGCAAAGAGGATCTCTCTAGTTGGCAACCTTTGGATGGTTCTGTAGGCCTAAAGCACATAGTAAAGTCAGCCACCCATGTTCCTTTCATCCTTTCAAGCCTTGCTTTTATTCCTTGCAATAGGATCCTGTCAGTTACCTTGGCCTTACCATTTGCCTATGGATGAGCCACTGATGTAAAGTGATGGAAGATATTCAGATCTTCACAAAACTTAGCAAACTTTATTCCTACAAGCTAGTATCCGTTGTTAGTAATGATAGTCTGAGATAGGCCAAACCTATAGACTATTGACATTCAAATGAAATCTTGCACTTTAGCTTCAGTAATCTTTGCTAGAGGTTTAGCCTCAACCCATTTAGTAAAGTAGTCCATTGCCACCAAAAAAATTTTCGCTATCCAGATGCCATGGAAAAAGGGCCCAAGTATATCCATTTTTCACTATGCAAATGGCCATGAGGCACATAGAGATGTGAGTTGTGAAGTTGGTTGTCTTTGGATGTTAGCATTCCTCTAGCATCGATCATATTTTCTCACATACTCTATGGCATCCTGATGCATAGTTAGCCAATAATATCCTTATTGAAGTAGTATGTAGGATAGAGATCTAACTTCGAGATGATTTTTGCATATTCCATCATGTACCTCTTTTAATGCGTCATCTACTTCAGAAGGTCCGAGACATTTGAGGAGAAGTAAGATGTATTACTTTTTATACAACTTATTCTCATATAAAATATAGCGAGAGGCATGGTTTTCCAATTTTCAAGCTTCTTTAGGATCTCTGGGGAGAATTCCATCTTTGAGGTATAGAATTAGAGGGTCAACCTAGAAGAATCTTTAATGTTTTGACCTTTGACCCACACCCCATCTACATTGTACATGAGTTTCTCTCATGCCCAGAGGAATGTTGGCCTGCTCTCCTTTCTATGTTTGACATGGTCCATGTGTTGGACCAGTTCAAATAAAATTGAATTTCAAATTCAAATTGTAGTTAAATTCATTGAAACCTCCTATCCTTTTGATCCTTATCATTTTCCTATGCCAATCTCATTCTCACACAATTTTTTTATGCATTTCTAAGAGAGAGGGTGCATAGAAGGAGAGTCCTTCAACGTGCTTCTTATCTGAGTGGGTGCAGGAAGAGGATTTTGAACACTTGAATTTTGAATTCATGTAGTTGGTGAAAACCTCCTAACCACCCATGCTCTTATCCACTCCACACACTTTTCACACTTTTGATCACCCATTTAAAATATGTTTTTTTTGGGCATGCATGGATTAACGTGAAGACTCTGAGAGGAAGCATGGGGAACTTTCTTAGAGAAAGAATAGTAGAGCGGCGCATCCTTTGTAGGCATGAGAAAAATTAAAAGGAAAGAATGTTGTGCTAACACTACTTATGCCTCTTCCTCTTATTTTTTCTCTTTTGTCACTAATCTAAAAAGAGTTTTGAGAGTTGGTGTTTGATAGAGGCAGAGTCTCTCTACCCATGAAAATTTTTTCATGGGAAAATTCAAAAGGGAGTGGGTGTGAGAGCTTTATTCGGATATTAGGGTTTTTCATATGTGCAAAACCCTAGAGTTGGGACTCAGGGTTTGGGTGGAGAGATTGAGTGCCTGATCATCACCATATTTTTACCACCATCTTATCATCCTCCATTCTACATATTCTAATTTTCTAAAGTATTCAGAGTATCAAAAAGAAGACAATCGATTAGATCAATCGAGATTAGCCATCGAAGGCCCCGGTGAGGAGCTAGCACTCTGGTGAAGTTGGTCGGAACTAAAAGCTCTATATGGATCAACCGTAGAGGCCAGACTAGTATGCAGCTACAGCACAATGCCAAATCTTCTTTCAGTGGATTCAAATCATGGAGATCAGCTACTCGCTCATAGGTATCATGTTTTAAACACGAGTAGGTTAGTTGATATGATTTACTAATCCTATGCATTTAATTTTTTATCATATATTAATATGTCTAGATCTAGATGTAGAATTTTTGATATGATCAATACATGCTTAGTATTAATTTTATATTAATATTTACTTCCACTATAATAAAATTTTGAAAAAGTTTCGAAAAGCATGCTAAAAATCCTGCACGATTTTCTTCACAAATACCTTGGGTGTGGGAATTTTGTGGAGAGAAAAACCTATGTCCTAATGAGAGAAACAAAGAAGATGAAGAGGGTCTTCTTCTAGAATTTTCTTCTACACCTCTTCCCCCATTATTTATGATTTTGAGAGGAGTCTTAGGTCCAAAATCTTCTTCTTCATCTTTTGGCTATTGGACGGTCCAAAACTTGAAGAAGGAAGATCTAGATTGACCATCGACGAAGGATCGGCACAGTACTAGCATACTGTGTTAATTTTCAGGCATCGAACTTCTAATCTATGATCGAGGGCTTGTGTGGATAGCTGTAGAGGTCGGACTCATATGTGGCTTGGAGCAATAACCTCAGGCTTGGATCAGCGAGTTAAAAAACTTGAGTTGCAAAGATAAGAATGATTTGATCTCCCTATTATATATCTAGATTTGATCTAGTATAGATCTATGTTGATGTGATCAATACTTTTTCTTTTGATGTTTTAAATTTTTGATTTAATAGCATGCTATGATCATGTAATAGGATCCTAGATCTAGGGCTTTTTATGTTTTATTATGAGTTAATATGATTAGATCTAAAATAGTTCTAAAATCTAACCCCAAAACCCTAGATCAATTTCCTTTAGATTCGGCTACCTTAGGTTTTAATCACTAATAATGGTCGCCAGTTCGTAGGGGCTAAGTTTGTTGAATTCTATGAAGATTTGAATATTTTACATCACTTTACATTTATGGCCCACCCTCAGGTAAATGGTGAAGCTAAAGTAACTCATAGGACTCTACTACAAGGAATAAAAGTAAGGCTTGAGCGAGTAAAGGGACATGGGTGGATGAACTCTATCATATGCTCTAGGCTTATAGAACCATCCAAAGATTGCCAACTAAAAAAACTCCATTTGCTTTGGCTTTTGGAACTATAGTAGTTATACTAGTTGAGTTTGAACTTCCCTTAACGCGAGTCGAAGGCTTCAACAAACAGAATAACTCATGAGACCTCTAGGCAAATTTAGATCTGCTGGAAGGAAAATGGGAAAGGGCCTAAATTTGAATGGGCAAAAAGTGGCTCGATATTATAATTTCAAGGTCAAGAGCAAAATATTCAAACTTGATGATTTGATGCTGCAATAAGTAGACATCTCATAGCCACAACATCAAGAAAAGCTTGCTCCAAATTGGGAAGGCCCCTATGAGGTCATGAAAATCGTCTGATCTAGAACTTATTTCTTAAAGGAGCTTGGTGGGTCTACACACTCATGACTTTAGAACTTAGAAAATTTGTGAATATATTATCAATAACCTTATTTCAATAAAATTTTATTAATTTAACATTCTTGTCTTTGGTGTAAAAATATGCGATGGTAGGAAATTACACAACCGAATCCCATTCTCAAATGAAGTAGAAGGCCTCCGGTTCTTAACCTCGTCTTAATGAGGGTGAAGGCCTTTGGTTCTTAAACAAGAGATTAACCACATCTTAACGAGAGTAAAAGCCTCTAATTCTTAAATAGGAGGAAATGTGGAGAGGCTCTCTTAATAGTCCTTTTATGCCCAGCAACCTTGTTATGAACAGGAAGAAGACCTCATCCTAACAAGGGTAAAAGCCAACCATATTAGAAATAGGAGAAGGACATCGTGCAGATATGGATAAAGACCCTTATGAGGGAATGAAGGCCTCTGATTCTTAAATAGGAGGTAACGAGGAGAGACCCTCTCAATAGCCCTTTTACGCCTCGGTAATCTTCTTAGGAACAGGAGGAGGATCTCATCTTAACAAGGGTAAAAGCCAATCATGTTAGGAACAAAAGAAGGACCTCATCCTAATGTGAATGAAAAACCTCGTAAGGAATATGAAAACCTTCATGTTAGAATTTGATGCCTTGAATTCGACCTATGGCACTGGAGAATCAACATCAGCACCGCAGTAGGGCCGGTTTGGGTACGAGTTAAGCCAGCTTGGGTTGAAATTGAGCTGGCTCTGACCGTAGTCGAGCCAGCCCTCTTAGGTAGACAAAAAATAGGTGTTCAGGTGAGACATAGTTGAGCCAGCTCGATCTCTGATAAAGTCAGCTCGATGAAGGCAAATAGAATAGGATGGGGTTTCTATTTGGACTTGGATTGTGATTAATCCAAAGGGTCTATGAAAGTTGCACGTAGACCATAGGATCTAGCAGCCATAGAGGGTTACGATCATAGGCGGTGGACATGGTCAGAGTCTTGTTGGAGTCATATGGGAGATAGAGTTATGCTAGGACTCTCATGGCAGCTGATGTGAAGATTCTTAGCCTATTTAAAAGCCTAAGATGTTGTGGAGAGAAAAGAGAAGCATAGAGAGGCTCTGGCAACCATCGAGAGGAGCTCGATAGAGCATCGAGCAGGTACAGCCCATAGAGTAGACATAGGTAGAGCATCGAGGCAGAGCAAAGCATCAGGTAGAATGAGGCAACGGCCATGTGAGTGGCCATAAGGCATGATGTAGCAACTTCCATAGGAAGCATCCAAGGGCATCGAGGATCTTGGTACTCAGGCCTGTGAGAGGGTCTTCTTGGGGATTCTGAGAGAGTTTTATGAGGGTAGCTTCTAGTTGAGAGAAGTTTATGGATAGTGAGTTGAGAGTGGGTGTTCCTCTCTTATGCTTGGTTTTCTCTTTCATAGTGAAGCTTGCATGCCCCATAGAGCTAGCACTTAGGCTAATCCACGTACCTAATTATGTTCTTATTTTATTTCTTCTTTCTTCCTACTGTCAACAAAAGGGTACCAGATCCTGAGGTGGTGGTGTCCTATGCAGACATTCATAACAAGTGGTATCAAAGCAAGTTGATATCACCAACAAATTGGTATCAGAGCCGGATTGGTATCGGGATAGGTTGCAGCGATGGTGATTAAGATTGAAGAAGGAGAAGACAGGTGCAATCAAGGTGGAGATCAATCATGAAGGGTTGATCGATGCTCTCTTATACAGGGAAGAGCCATCTACATGGAAGATGCTCGCAGGAGCCTAGTGCGAGGTGGAGCTCCAGGTGGAGATGGATCGGGCACGAGATGGGATACTCAGGAGGATCAGCGATGTTGGCAGAAGACTACCCCGAGTAGATCTTGAGTCAGGTGGAGCACAGCATATGATAGAGATAGGATCGAGCGGCCTAGCTTAACTCCTATGTTTGCCCATCCATGAATAGAAAGCAATTGCCCCAGGGCATGGGGGTGAGAAGATCTAGAAGCTCTCAAAGTCAGGTGGAGCTCGAGTGTTGAGTCGAGGTGGAGATTATTAGGATTTGATGCCTCGAATTTGACCCACAACAGAGGAGAATTAGCATCAGCAAGCTTAGTAGTCGGGCCAGCTTGGATATGGGTCAAGCTGGCTCATGCTAAGATCGAGCCGATTTGGACCATAGTCAAGCCAACCCTCTCAGGTAAATAGAAAATAGGTGTTCAGATGAGATGCAATCGAGCCAACTCGACCTCTGATAGAGCTTGCTCGATGGAGGCAAACAGAATAGGATGAGATTTTTTGTTTGGACTCAGATTGTGATTAATCCAGGGAGTCTATAGGAATTGTGCATGGACCATAGGATCTAGCAGCCATGAAGGACTGCAGTCACGATCTAAAGGTTGTGGATTTGATCAAAGTTTTGTTGGACTTGTATTATGAGATAGAGTCATGTTAGGACTCTCGTGGTAGTTGATGTGAAGATTCTCAACCTATTTAACACCCTAGTTTCTAAATTGGAGGAAGAGCTAATTTCTAAACCAAATTTAAAGATACTTGTTCATAAAGAAGGGGACATACCTATAAAATTACAAACCAAGATCATCATTGCAAAACAATGCTAACATTAAAAACAGCATGGAGTAATGAATTCTATGAGCATTCAATTGAGACAAGACAGTGACGAAGGAATAAAAAGAATATTATTTCATTCAAGTGGAGTTTATTATAAGTGGAGGTCTGTAAGACCGATTTATTAACCTCCTATGTTTGCCCATCCATGAGTAGAAAGTAATTACCCCAGGGCATGGGGGCAAGAAGATCTAGAAGCTCTCAAAGTCAGGTGGAGCTCGAGTGTTGAGTCGAGGTGGAGATTGTTAGGATTTGATGCCTCGAATTTGACCCACAGTAGAGGAGAATTAGCATCAGCAAGCATAACAGTCGGGCCAACTTGGATATGGGTCAAGCCGGCTCGTGCTAAGATCGAGCCGATTCGGACCATAGTCAAGCCAACCCTCTTAGGTAAATAGAAAATAGATGTTCAGACGAGATGCAATCGAGTCAGCTTGACCCCTGACAGAGCTTGCTCGATGGAGGCGAATAGAATAGGATGGGATTTTTTTTGTTTGGACTTAGATTGTGATTAATCCAAGGAGTCTATGGGAGTTGTGCGTGGACCATAGGATCTAGCAGCCATGAAGGACTGCAGTCATGATCTGAAGGTTGTGGATTTGATCAAAGTCTTGTTGGACCTGTATTATGAGATAGAGTCATGTTTGGACTCTCGTGGCAGTTGATGTGAGGATTCTCAACCAATTTAACACCCTAGTTTCTAAATTGGAGGAAGAGCTAATTTCTAAACCGAATTTAAAGACCCTTATTCATAAACAAGGGGACATACCTAGAAAATTACAAACCAAGATCATCATTGCAAAATAATGCTAACATTAAAAATAGCACGGAGTGATAAATTCTATGAGCATTCAATTGAGACAAGACGGTGATGAAGGAATAAAAGGAATATTATTTCATTCAAATGGAGTTTATTACAAGTGGAGGTCTATAAGAGCGATTTATTAACCTCCTAAGTGATTTTGATGATGACCAAATATTAAAATAAATAATTACTAATATATTTTATTTTAAATGTGCAAATGTCAAAAGAAGAGAGCACTTTGACTAAAATGAGAATGACACAAAGCTCAATACAAATAAAAATCAAATTTCCTTGATTGGTGTAAAAAAATTCCTCAAAATAGCCATGGAGTAGTTTTTGGGATGTCTCGAAATTTTTTTGAGAGCTCTCGTGAGGACTGGCTTGCCCAGATGAGCTTCTAGCATGATTTTGATAGGTCTCAAGTGAATTTTGAGAGCTCTCGATCTTAGGAGATAGAAACATAGTTTTTGCACTCTGAGAGCGAGAGGTCTCGCGGTCTTGGCAAGACATCTCATTCAAAACTAGGAGCTCTAAATCTTAGGTGATTCAATTTTTCTAGAAAGTTGTTTTTTGAGTGACTGAAGGTGAGAGATCTCCTGATCAAACAACGAACCCTCAAAATCTGGCAAGACATCTTGAGATAATCCAAGAGGTCTCTAGACACGATGATAGCTTTTTGATAGGGCATTCTAGATCAGATTTTCTTGACTCCAATGGTTAGTTGCTGCTCTCCAATGGTCGGATTTTACTTTCTTTGAACTCTAATCATCACCAAAAGAGATGGAATATACCAAATATAAAAGGAAGAAGATGTATTTTCAAAACATCTATGAAAAATGAGAGAAAGGATCACACACCCTATTTTTCAATGAATACACAAATCGCTAATCAAACAATTCTCTCAAGCATTGAAAAGCCCTCAAGTGCAATAACTCTAAGCATTCAAGGAGGCTTCCAACAAACTGCAATGATAACCTTTCTACTCATTCAAAGGAGATTTCTTTGTTGTAAAATCTTTCTTTCTCTTACCATGTACTTGGTTTCAGCAAGGGCTGGGACTTGGATTTTATGATTTTTCTATCCATTGTTTGTCTTGTTTTGATTTGTCTGATCTTTGTAAGGATTGTGATTGATGAACCTAAGAAAAAAATTAACTAAATTTTTGGATAGTGAGCCCAGAAAAACTATCCGACTGTAATCTTATGGGATTATAGTAGAATTTCCAAGAGACTTGCTTGGGAAGTGGACGTAGGAGCTGGGAGTGTGCTGAACTACTATAAAATTCTCTTGTTTTGGTGTGCACTACTGCATGTGTCTATTATTTGCTCTCTCATCTGATTCACATAGGCTTTAAACATTTTTTCATCACACATATCTACTTTAAATTTTTGAAAAATCAATTCACCCCCCTTCTTGGGTTGTCTACCTGGACAATCAATTCACCCACCCCCCCTCTTGGGTTGTCTACCTAAACAATTCATATTGGTTAATATGCTAGTTCACCAATATGAATTATTTAAAATATATCCCACTGAATCTATCACTAGCATGTGCATAAAATTCAATGATATTATAAATGATTTGAAAAGCTCAGAAAAAGTTTAAACTACTAGTGAATTTGTGAGAAAGATTCTCAGATCTTTGTCTAGGATATGGAAAGCCAAGGTGATAGCCATCCAGAAGGCAAAGGATCTAAACACTCTACCTCTAGAGGAGCTCATTGGATCCTTGATGACAATTGAGCTTGTCATGAGTTAGCACAGTGAAGAGGACAATGATGAAGATATGGCCCTAGTGATTAGAGAATTCAAGAAATTTATGGGAAGAAGAAGACAAGGATTCAAGAAGAGGAGCTCCATTAGAGGAGAAGCCACTAGGGAGAAAGAGATGAAAAAAGAGAAGGATCAGCCCACTTGCTATGAATGTAAGAAGCTAGGACATTTTAGGACTAAATGTTCTTAATTAAAGAAGGAACCAAAAGGAACAAAAAAAAAAAGCTATGTTAGCAACTTGGAGCGACAGCGATGAGTCAAGCTTGGAGGAAGAAAATCAAAATGAAGCAAACTTATGTTTCATGGCACAAGATGATGAAGTATCCTCCACTCTTGACACAAATTTTATATTTGATGAGCTTCAAGATGTCTTTTATGACTTGATAGAGGATTTCAAAAAGATTAGTACAAAAAATAAAAATCTTAAGGAAATGGCTCAAACTCCTTTAAAACAAAAGGAAGAGGTAATTAGTAACCACAACAAATTAAAAGAAGAAAATAAAATCCTAAAGGATGAATTGGATAAATTAAAATCTTTAGTTGATAAATTTACTTATTGTTCTAAAAAATTTCAAATAGTCAAAGAGGAGTTTATGATAAAGCCAGACTAGGATATAAATCCAAAGACAAAACTAAGTTTCTAAAAAAATTTTTTACTACAATGATATCAATTAGCACTTCATATATCACTTGATTTAGATGCAAAAAAGTAGGACATAAAGCATTTGAGTGTAATACTAGAAAATTTAGTACAAAATAAGTTAAAAAATTTGGATTCCAAAAGAAACCATGACTACTGTTGGGGATAAACCCCGCTCCCATTGAAGTCTAGTATGGTACTTAGCCTACTGCAGCTGGTAATCATGGAAAAGCTTCGATCGAAAATTCTCTTCCCAGTTGTCAAACGCAATCGAACTCCTCAGCGACCGAGCTCCAACCAAACTTTTCCAGCGGTCGAACTTATTCAGTAGCCGAACTCCTCTAGCTGGATTTCAAACCCAATTGAACTCCTCAGCAGCCGAGCTCCAGCCGAACTTCCCCAGCTGTCGAACTCTTTCTGAACTCCTCCAATAGTTGGGCTTCTACGAGAGCCAAACTCCTTCTAGATTCTTCCATTAGTCAGGCTTCTATGGGAGCCAAACTCCTCCCAAACTCCTCCAGTAGTTGGGCTTCCATGGAAGCCAAACTCCTTCTGGACTCCTCCTTTAGTCGGGCTTCTATGGGAGCCAAACTCCTTTTGAATTTCTCCTTCAATCGGGCTTCTCTGGGAGCCATACTCCTTCCGAACTCCTCTAACAGTTGGGCTTCTATGAAAGCCGAACTTCCTTCGGATTCCTCCTTCAGTCGGATTCCTATAGGAGCCGAACTCCTTTCAGACTTTTCTTTCAGATGGATTCCTACAGGCGATCCAATTACTGAATGGTTATAATTATCATTTATTAGGATATTTATGATTATCATTTATCAGGGCATTTATGATTGTCATTTATCAGGGTGATTATGATTATCATTTGTTAGGATGATTATGATTGGCATTTATCAGGATAGTTACGATGATCATTTATCAAGATAGTTACAACAAGCTCCATCTATAAAAAGAGATCCTTCAGATATATTTTCTTTAAGCTCTTTTTTCCTTTCCAAAACTCTGCCGAACTCCTCTTTGAGCACTCCATTTTTGTTGGCCAGAAGAGCTAACTTCACTATCGGAGGGTCCTACCGGAGCCACCACCAACTCCGGATGGGACTTTGTTTTGTAGGTCACCGACGGTGACCTTGTCTTCCTCAACTCTAGCTCAATCCAACGTCAATCAAATTCTACACCAATAGAATTGGAACTAGAAGGAGGGCCTCTGTTCCTTAGGTTCTCTTGATCTTAAAGGAGTGCTCAGCAGCGATCTCTCTTCATTTCAACATTATTATTTCTTGATACAAAATTATGTGATGATAGAAAAGAAGCAATTAGAAGTGGCCATGTTAGAAATAGGAGGAGGACCTCATCCTAATGTGAGCAAAGTCGAAGGTCTTGTTTATTTTAGATAAGATGGAAGGAGAGGCCCTGACAACGGCCCTTATGTACCCTCATAGCCCTTTAGAAATCGGAGGAGAACCTCATCCTAACATGAGCAAAGTCGAAGGCCTCGTTCATTTTAGACGAGATGGGGGGAGAGGCCCTGACAATGGCCCTTATGTACCCCCATAGCCTGTTAGAAATAGGAGGAGGACCTCATCCTAACATGAGCAAAGTCGAAGACCTTATTCATTTTAGACGAGATGGAGGGAGAGGCCCTGTCAATGGCTCTTATGTGCCCCCATAGCCCATTAGGAATAGGAGGAGGACCTCATCCTAACATGAGCAAAGTCGAAGGCCTCATTCATTTTAGACGAGATGAGAAGAGAGGCCCCAACAATGGCCCTATTGTGCCCGAGCCTCAATTTCAACGTCAATCTTGGCTGGAGATAAGATCTTTCCCAAACTTCAACCTGAACTGATGCAGAGCCCTAAAGAAGACTTCGACAGTCATCCTTTTTGTACTTTCTTCCTTCGAGTTTCGATCTCAGGAGTAGGAGGACTATTGTTGGGGATAAACCTTGCTCCCACCGAATTCCAGTTTGGTACTTAGCCTAATGCAGTTGGTAATCATGAAAAAGCTTCGACCAAAAATTCTCTCCCCAACTGTCAAACCCAATCGAACTTCTCAGCAACTGAGCCCTAATCGAACTTTCCCAGCGGCTGAACTTATTCAGTGGCCAAACTCCTCCAACTGGACTCCAAACACAGCTGAACTTTTCCAGCAGCCGAACCCCAGCTGAACTTCCCTAGCGATCGAACTTCTTCTAGACTCCTTCAGGAGTTGGGCTTCTATGAGAGCCAAACTTCTTCCAAATTCCTCCTTCAGTCGGGCTTCTATGGGAGCCAAACTCTTTCTGGATTCCTCCTTCAATTGGGCTTCTACGGGAGCCAAACTCCTTCTGGACTCCTCCAGTAGTTGGGCTTTTATGGGAGCCAAACTTCTTTCAGATTCTTCCTTCAGTTGAGCTTCTATGGTAGCTAAACTCCTTTCGAATTTTTCCTTCAATCAGGCTTCTACAGGAGCCAAACTCCTTTTGGACTCCTCTAGCAGTTGAGCTACTATGGGAGCCAAACTTCTTCTGGACTCCTCCTTCAGTCGGGCTTCTATGGGATCCAAACTTCTTTTGGATTCCTCCTTCAGTCAGGCTTCTATGGTAGTCGAACTCCTTCTAGACTCCTCCAGTAGTTGGGCTTCTATGGGAGCCAAACTCCTTCCAAACTCCTCTAGTAGTCGGGCTTTTATGGGAGTCCAACTCCTTCCAAATTCCTCCTTCAGTCGAGCTTCTATGGGAGTCAAACTCCTTCTGGACTCCTTCAGTAGTTGGGCTTCTACGAGAGCCGAAGTCCTTCTGGACTCCTCCTTTAGTCGGGCTTCTATGGGAGCCAAACTTCTTCCTGACTCCTCCAATAGTTGGGCTTCTACTGGAGCTGAACTTCTTTTGGATTCTTCCTTCAGTCGGGTTCCTACAGGAGCCGAACTCCTTCTAGAATTTTCTTTCAGACGGATTCCTATAGGCGATCCCATTGTTCAACTATTATAATTATCATTTATCAGGATGATTATGATTGTCATTTATCAGGGTGATTATGATTGTCATTTATCAGAATGATTACGATTGTCATTTATCAGGATGATTACGATTGACATTTATCGGGATGGTTACGATGGTCATTTATCAGGACAGTTACGACAAGCTCTGTCTATAAAAAGAGATCCTCCAGATACATTTTCTCTAAGCTCTCTTTTTTTTTCTGAAACTCTGCCAAACTCCTCTCTGAGCACTCCATTTTTGTTGGCCAGAAGAGCAAACTTAACCATCGAAGGGTTCTATCAGAGCCACCACCACCAACTCCTAATGGAACTTTATTTTATCGATCACCGACAGCAATCTCATCTTTCTCGACTCCAACTCGATCCGACATTAACCAAATTCTGTACCAACACTAGTGGCATGGGTCAGTCGGATTGTTAGCCACCTTAGATCTGGGCCGACAAATATGGCCAAGTAAGTGAGATCAGTGGAAGGGATATGCTATTAACTCGACAAGAATGCATTCAAGTTAAGTAGCTCTCAATTAAAAATCAGTCAATCGTATCTACCAAACATACCTTAGACACCAAATTTTTGAGCCAAAACCAATCAGATTAGCCTACAATCCAGACACTAACCACCAAGCCTAATTAGGTCTTAACTCGATCGATCACTCATGTGACTCAACCTTGACTAAGACTTAATCCTATTAGGCTGATCAATTTAAGCACTCTTGATCCCACCTGACCAACTCTTGATTCGTTATGATCAATCGCTAGACCTAATTGAGCTATCGAAGCTCGAATCCAATTTTATGAATATATTTTAGATCTAAAAATTTTTAATTTTAGATCTAATATATTTCATAATCTTAATTCTTAATTAAGGTTAGGATTCATAAATGAAACATGTATATAAAATGCTAGGGATTCAGGATATAGGGTTTTGCAGAAAATAAGTTTTTTTATTTTTAATTAAGGACGAATGCGCAGCATCCCTACATACCATAAGAACATCCCATCGAATGAAAGGAGAAAGCCTTTAAACCCTACTTCATTTTTATGATTAGACAGTCAAGGGGCACACCTTAATCAAAAACATGATAAATCTACAAAACTAGTTAGATCTACATCACATATCACATATATAAAAAATGATCTAACTAAAAACATGTTTTGCATGCATCTCATGTATCATATCAGACATATTTTTAGATCTAAATTATCTCATAAATATCTAAAAATTAAGATTTAAATTTGATCATATCAAATTAAAATTTATTCTAGATAATTTTATAGAACTATTCTATAAATAGTCTAAACATGCATCTATCATATCTCATATGAACAAATTAAATAAATTTATTTTTTAACTTTTTGATCTAATTATAATATTTATAATATTAAAAAATAGTAAATAAATAGATCTAAAAATTATAATTAATCAAATTAAAATTATGATTATGCTAGACTACGCATAGAATAATTCTATTCCTAGTCTAGTCATGCATCTCATAAAGCATAGATCTAGATTATTTAATTTTCAATTTTTTGATTTTAGATTTAATAATATCTAATGTGATATCTAAAATCATCTACTTATCAAATCAAAAATAAATTAAAATTAGATCTAATGAATTATGAAATCTAGCTCTGATACCAGTTGAAGGAAAAAAACCTATTTTCTATGTCAAGTTCGTTCAGATCTGATTGGATTAGGAGGGATATTTCAAATTTTTTTCTCTAAGATCTAATTAGATCTAATCATATTATTCTAGTGATAAAAATAAAATAAAAATAAAAATTAAATCTAATTTAATTATACCTTTATTTTGGATAATCTAATTATACTGTGATGATCCTGATGTTTGCCTAAGGTTCTGGATGTAGCCATGCAAGCGCCTGACCTCTACCGATATCTACTCAGGCAGGATCTGAAGATCTTTTTCTTCATAATCAATCATCCAAAAATCAGATATAGATATGATCTTGAAGGTCTTCAAAACTCCTTTTGAAGAACTATCATTTTCTCTTGCAGCAGTGCTATCCTATTCATTTCCTGGCGCCTTTCACTTGCTTGGATCGTACTTTATTCATGCCCAAAACTGCTTGGGTGTGGAGAGGAGAGAGAGGATCTGAGGGTGGCATGGAGAAGAAGGGAGAGAGACTTTGTGGCATGGGCTAAAGATAGAAGTATTCATAACCTAGGCAAAGATAGTGTTTATATAGACCCTACTGTACCATGCAGTGCCACATCATCCCAACGAATCATGGCCCTTTGAGCAATCAATCTAAATCTGATTGATGGGATGACATCATCTGATCCAATCAAATAAGAGATCCTCAAAATTCTCCTAAGGTGGTGCCAAGACTGGGTCAAACAAGAGTTCTTGGCGCCACAGAGTTTAATCCCCTAAAGCTATCCTGGAGTCTCATCTGTATGGGATTCCTCCTTTATCCTCATGGGGCGCATGCCTAAAGCTATCCTGGAGTCTCATCTGTATGGGATTCCTCCTTTATCCTCATGGGGCACATGCCTCCCTAGGCATGCACCCTCTTCTTGTCTGCATTTAGCATGGGGACAAGGCTTTAGATACTCTCCTATAGGCATATGACATATGGGCAGATGTCCAGGTGTCCAGGGTCAATATTTGACCAATGTTCGAAAACAAAAATTAGCAGATGATCGAAAATGGTAGGTATTGTCTTAAATTTATCTCATAAATTAAGACAATCCTTTTCTCATTTGGATGAGCTCCAGCCAGACCAAGTAAAGATTCGTCAGTGAGCCCAAATACATTTGGCTCAGTCAAGACAAGCTTTAATGATTATTAAAGGAGAACATTAGGCTTAGTCGTGTGCTAGCATGATTTTCTTAAATCTAATTGAATCTTATTCAAATCAATTAAACTGGATTAGTCCAATTGATGACCTCCAGATCCAAACTCTTGTTTCTGCGATCAAGTTAGGTTCAGTTTCGTATGGTAATGCGATATGTCGCAATCTTTATCATCGACATCATCAAAATACCTTCTGATATATTAGAACTTTTCTAATTCAGACAACTAGTATGATCGATCATCCAAATCATTTTAATTGCTATCAAAATCCACCAGTGACACTTAACAGCATATGGCGGCAATCCATCAAAACTAAAAGCAAATCTCTTGGTGTAGTTACCTATGTGATTAGGTTCCCCTATCTTGATCCCTTACCGGATTAGGGTTAAGGTGATCTCATCAAATCCTAATATTTGTCATATAAATTAATCATTCAATTCAAGTCTAATGTGAAAATATTAATAGAAACTCTTTCTATTATTTCACTCTGCCATGGCCATGGGCTTATGCACTTGATTCTCATCATCATCATAGGGCTGCTCCTCATCTACCGAGGTAGATAGATCCCCTATTGGTGCAATCCAATTCCTACAATGAACATGCTATAGCCAACATACACCTCAAGGTTTCGATTGGCTAGGAGATCGAGTTATGGTGTAGTCAAACTATAACACTCTCAAGGTGAACTACCGATGCACCTTAGGTCAAGGAACCAGACATACCACTGTAGCTTCGAGCTAGTCATTCATAAGAAGGTAGACTTCCTCATGACTGCTCGAGATGGACATGCTCAGTGCCCTCGTTCTCTAATGAGTACCTGTATTCTCACTCCGATGTCTCTACATCGTAGTCTCAAGACTCATCTATCCTAAAAAAGTGATCGTACACCAACCTTTCGGATCAATCATCATCCTCATGATGATCCTATGGTCGGGAGCATTTTATAAGTTAATAATGAAAATCCATATCATAAATTTTCAACTCTTGAAAATATGAACTATCACTACCATTAACTCAAAGATTGTATCACAAACACTTTCAAATACACACTGTGATAGAAAATAATCCATTTTATTATTTATGGTCAAATTTATAATTTTAATCTTAGAAGTGTATTACAAGTGTTAGCCAATCTAGCTTCTAGGGCACACATATCTAACAATTATAATATTTATAATAATAAGAAAATAAAAATAAAAGAGATCTAAAAATTATATTTAATCATATCAGAACAATGATTTCAGTAGACTACGCATAGCACTATTCTACAATCTAGTCTAGTCAAGCATCTTATATATCATTCATCTATAATAATAAAATTTTTAATTTTTTAATTTTAGATCTAATCATATCTGATGTGATATCTGAAATCATTAATATTAGATTAAAAGTAAAATAAAAATCATATCTAAAGTAGATCTGAAGAAAGGCTAACCTGGCTCTGATACCAGTTGAAGAAAAATCAATATTTTCTACCATAGGATCGTTCAGATCCAATCAGATCTGAATAGGACATTTTTAAAAAAAATCTAACTTGATCCAATTAGATCTAAAAGTTCTCAAATCTGATACTAAGTATCTAATATTAAAAATAAAAATAAAATAAATTCAAGGAACAACTCTTGTACCTGATTTGGTTAAACTAATTTCCCTATCGATGATCTTGATGCTCCTAAGGTCCTAGATCAAGCCATACATGTGCCTGGCCTTTACTATAGTCCACTCTCACAAGATCTAGTTATGATCTCCCTCTAGATCTGATTTTTAAAAATTACATCGGGATCTAATTCATAGAGCCTTCAAAATAATCAATGAAGGCAGCGTGCTTGTCTCACAAACACGTCGTCTTTCTTCCTGATCTTAGCGCCAACACTTGGATCTTCCTTACTGGATTTGCCCAACCTCTTAGGCATGGAGAGGGGAGAGAGAGGACCAAAGGGAGGCATGGAAGAGAGGAGGGGCAGCCTTGGGGTGTGGTGGATGGATGCAACAACAAAACCCTAGGTGCAACAAGGGTTTAAATAGACATTGCTGCGCCATGCAGTGCTACACAGGTCCAACTAGTTAAATTGTTTGGATTAATTAGATCTAAATCTCATTGATGGAGTGATATCACCTAATCCAATTAGGTTAGAGACCCCATAGTCTCCCCATAAGTGGCACCAACACTAGATAAGCATAATTTATTTGGCGCCCAGGAGTTTGAAGCCATTAAGTAACCCTAGAGTCCCATCTATATCTGACTCCGCCTCTTTTCCCCATGTGCGCACACCAACTAGGGGCATGCATATATATTTATGCATGAAGACCAAGGGGAAATGCACCCTAAAGAGATCTCCAAAGGGGGTGCAAGCCCATCCCCTTTAATTCCTGCATATGGGTCAATGTTTGACTCACATGTCTTGACAAGGACAGGAAATGGCAGGTGGCAATTGGAATTAGCAGGTGTTGTCTGATTTCTATTTAATGGATTAAAACTATCCTTTTCTGATCTAGACAAGCTCCAGTCAAAGAAGGATAAACCCATACAGAATTTTCTAATGAGCCCAAACCAATTTGGCTCAGCCGAGATGAACCAGAAAGACTACAGAAGGAGAAAGTTAGGCTTAATCATGTGCTAATATGATTTTCTTGAACCTAATTGGATCTAAACCAAATCAATGAAACTAGATTAGCTTGATTGATCAAATTTAGATCCAAACCCTTATTTGTATGATCTAGTTAGGTTTAGTTTCATATGGTAATAGGACATGTCGCAATCTCTATCATCGACATCATCAAAACATCTTTCGATGGATTAAAACTTTTCTAATTTATACAATAAGAATGATCGATCATCAAGATCATTCTAATTACTCCCAAAATCTACCAGTGACACCTAGTTGTATATGATGGCAACCCATCAGAATTGAAAGCAAACCTCCTAGTATAGCTACTATGTGATTCGGTTCTTCTATCTTGAGCCCCGATAGGATTAGGGTTAAGGTGAACTCGTCAAACCCAACATTCATCATATAAATTAATCATTTAATTTGAGTCTAATGTGAAATCTTAATAGAAACTCTTTCTATCATCGTCACACTACCATGGCCATGGGCTTATGGACTCAATCTCATGATCATCATAGGGTTACTCCTCATCTATCGAGATAGATAGATTTCCTATTGGTGCAATCCAATTTCTATAATAAACATGCTATAGCCAACATATACCTCAGAGTTCTTAATGGCTAGGAGATCGAGTTATGATGTAGTTTAACTATAACACCCTCAAGATGAACTATTGATGTACCTCAGGTCAAAGAATCAGACACACCACTGTAGCATCGAGCTAGTCATGGACGAGGAGGTAGACTCCCTTATGACTGCTTGAGGTGGTCATGCTCAGTGCCCTCATTCTCTAACAAGTATCTATACTCTCGCTTTGGTATCTCCACACCATAGATTCAAAACTCATCTATCCTAAGAAAGTGATCATACACCAACCTTCTGGATCAATCACCATCCTCATGATGATCCTACGGTTAGGAGCAGTTTATGAGTTAATTATGAAAATTCATGTCTTAAATTTTTAACTCTTGAAAAAATGAATTATCATTACCATTAACTCAAAGGATGTATCATGGATACTTTAAATACGCACTATGATAGAAAATAATTTTTTATTAATTTATAGTCAAAATTATAAAATTATCCCTAGAAGTATATTATAATATATCAGCCAATCTGTCTTCTAGGGCACACATCTAACAACTGGTTCTAGGAGCCCATCTAGCCTGAACTCCCAAAATCTAGACATTAGGAAAGAAATTGAACTTAGAGAAGCACCTTATCCAATTTTTGATCTTAAGATCATTCCTTGCCACTTGTCTTTTGAAGACCTGTCACTAATTAGAATTCAGTATGGGGTTTCCTCTGAATATGAACCGGAGCTCCTCGAGCCGAGCAGCTGAGCTTGTGCTCCTCCCTTGGATAAATTCTTTTTATATTTAGAGGCCTTCCATACTCGGTTAAGACTTCCTCTTCCCCCTTTTGTAATCGCTCTTTTTTTGTTTCCTAGACATTTTTATTGCTTCTATGGTTCAGAACTCCTTTAGATTTATCATAGGATTTCTTTCTCTTTGCATCTCGATCGAAGTCCAACCCACTAATTCTTTATTTCATAATTACTTTACTTTCAAACATCATTCCACCATAAAGGATTGATTGTACCTCTTCCTCCTATTCAGTAAGAAGGGATTGCCTAAGGGTGCCCCTTCTTTCATATAATGATTTGTGATGCTCCCAAGCCTTAGGAGGCCATAGGAGGAGCCAAGGTGTTAGCTCTAATAGATTAGGATGGATGTGAGTCATAGGGCTAGGACAGGAGTTGTCCTAGGATGAAGGTGATGTGTAGCCTTGCACGGACTCAAGTTTTAGGTGTGAGGACCTTGAGAGGCTTCGTAGATGCTCTGGAGATCTAGGATACACGGTGGAGCAAAGGATCAAAGCCAGGAGAAGAATCAGTCAAGATAAAAGGTTGAAATACAGGCAGGCTGGCTTGGATACATAGTCGAGCCAGCTCGGACTAAGATCGAGTTGGCTTAGGGTGCAGTCGAGCCGACTATCTTAGGTAGATCAGAGGTAGGATTCGAATAAGATGCAGTCGAGCCAGTTCGGCTACTGATAGAGCCAGCTCGATGGTGGCATATAGAAAAGGATGGGTTTTTCATTTGGGTCTAGGATAGATTTTTATCTTAGAGTCATAAGATCTAGTCCAATAAGGTCTTAAGATGGCTAACTCATGTATGGATCAGGTTTAGATCTAGGGGATGAGAGCATGGGAGACATGAGTGTACATGGGCTCGATGAGTGTTTTCATGTATTGGATTAGCCTAGGAAAGCTTTTCAGCTGGAGTTTGAATTTATTACAGTTTATGTGGTATAGTAGAAACCCTAGGATATATAAACCCAAGCATTGTAACCTTTATAACGAGAGAAGAATCAATATAGAGATATTCTCTCTAACACTCTTTTCTCTCTAGTTCCAACACTAAGCCCTAGGTGCCACATCAATTTTTTCTCTTCTTCATATTTTTGGATTAACATCCAAATTCACGCAAGAGATCGAATCAACATTGTGGTTTTGAGTAGCCATAAGCATAATAATTGATATTAGAGCAATATCGATTATTGCACAAGTGGTATCAGAGCCTGATTAATCATGAAGGAGGAAGAAGATCAGGTTTCAGTAGAGATCAGCAATGAAGTTCAGCTCTAAAGCTTTTCTCTTGGTTTCATAAGGAAGGAAGAGATCTAAGGGCCGCTGTCCATCATCCCTAGTCAAGGTAATTTTTTAGATCTAGCTGTTGGCTATTTTTTATTCAGTTTGATCATGAAGAATAGTGGGTTGAAGGTAGAATTTGAGAAATTTGATGGAAAGGATATTTTGACAATGTGGAAGGTTAGGGTAGAAGATCTGCTGATTCAGATAAGGCTAGATTTGTCCTTGGAGAATAGGCTAGAGAAGATTACAGATAAGGAGTGGAAGTCCTTAGAGAAAAGGGCATGTGCCTGTTAGATATGAGTGCCCTAGAAGCCAAAATTGGCTGACACTTGCAATACACTTCTAAGGATAAAATTATAATTTTAACTATAAATAATAAAATGGATTATTTTCTATCACATAAGTGTATTTAGTGTCTGTGACACATCCTTTGAGTCAATGGTAATGATAATTCTTACTTTCAAGAGTTGAAAATTTAAGACAAGAATTTTCATTATTAACTCATAAAATGCTCTTGACCGTAGGATCATCATGAGGATGGTGATTGATCCGAAAGGTTAGTGTATAATCACTTCTTTGTAGTAGACGAGTCTTAATTCTACGGCGTAGAGACATCGGAGCGAGAGTATAGGTACTCATTAGAGAATGAGGGCACTGAGCTTGATCACCTCGAGTAGTCATAAGAAAGTCTACCTTCTCATCGATGACTGACTCGATGCTATAGTGGTATGTCTGATTCTTTGATCTGAGGTGCATCAATAGTTTATCTTGAGGGTGTTATAGTTTGACTACACCATGACTCGGTCTCCTAGCCATTCGGAACCCTAAGGTGTATGTTGGCTATAGCATGTTCATTATAGGAATTGAATTGCACCAAGATGGAATCTATCTACCTCGGTAGAAGAGGACCAGTCCTATGATGATCATGAGAATAAAGTCCATAAGCCCATGGCCATGGCAGAGAGTGAAATAATAGAAAGAGTTTCTATTAAGGTTTTCACATCAGACTTGAATCGAATGATTAAATCATATGATAGAAATTAGGGTTTGACGAGTTCACCTTAACCCTAATCTGATCGGAGCTCAAGATAGAAGAACTTAATCACACAAGTAGCTACACTGAGAGGTTCATTTTTAGTTTTGATGGGTTGGCACCATATGCTGTTAGGTGTCACTGGTGGATTTTGGGAGCAATTAGAATGATTTAGATGATCGATCATTCCAAGTTGTCTGAATCAGAAGAGTTCTGATCCATCGAAAGGAGTTTCGATGATGTCAATGATGGAGATCATGACATATCCCATTACCATATAGAACTGAACCTAACTAGATCACACAAACAAAGGTTTGGATCTGGATATCATCAATTGGACTTATCTAGTTCAATTGATTTGAATATGATTCAATTAGGTTTTAGAAAATCGTGCTAGCACATGATTGAGGCTAACATTCTACTTTTTCTATCATAAAAGTTATCTCGACTGAGCCAAATGAGTTTGTGCTCACTCAGGTACCTTTACCTGATCTGACTGGAGCTTGTCCAAGTCAGAAAAGGGTTGTCTTAAATTATGAGATAAATTTGAGATAACACTTGCCATTTCTCGTCACCTGCTAATTCTTGTACTTTGACTTGGTCAAACATTGACCTTTGACCATTAGACATCTGCCCATATGTCATGCACTTATTGGAGAGCAGATAGGGGCTTGTCCCCACTCTAAAAATTGAAAAGGAGGAGGCGCACGCCTAGGATGGCGTGCACCCATGGATAGGGATGCTGGAGCTCCATACGGATGGGACTCCAGGTTGCTTCTTGGTTTCTACTTAGGTGGCCCTTGGGTATCTACTTTGACCAATCTTAAGCACCATCTAAGAATGAACCTATGAGTTTCTCATCTGATTGGATCAGATGATGTCATTCCACCAATCAGATTTAGATCTGATTGCATGAAGCAACGTGATTGGCCGAGGTGATGCAGCACTGCATGGCACAGTAGAGTCTATAAAAAGACCTTATCTGCACCCACTTTTGAAAAGTCCTCTTCTAAGCTACACCCCAAGGCTGCCCCTCTCCCTTCTCCATGCCACCATCTAGCCCTCTCCCTCCTCTCCATGCCCAAGGAAGTTGGGCCTTCATATTAGTGCGAGTCAGGCAAGGAAAGGCTGACGAAAAAGGAAGAAGGCAGCACTGCTGCAGAGACGATGGATGATCTTTAGAAGAAGTTTTGAAGATTCTCCAAATCAAATCTAGATCTAATTTTTGGAGAAAAAAAGAGAAGGAGAAGATCTCTAGATCCAACTCGAGTGGATACCGGTAGAGGCCAGACGCTTGCATGGCTAGATTCAGAATCTCAGGGCTTCGGCAAGATCATCAACGAATAATCAGATTACCCAAAATCAAGGTAAAATTAATTTAGAATTAATTTAATTTTATTTTCTTATTTATCAAATCATAAAATTTGATCTGAAAAGTGTCACATCTGATTAGGATCTAAGAGGTGATTTTTGAAATATGCCTCTCGATCCAATCAGATCTGAACAAATCTGATCCCAAAAAATTAGAATTTTCCTTCAACAGGTATCAAAGCCAGGTTCTTACAAAATTTATTTAGATCTGATTTAATCTAATTAATTAATGATTTTAGATATCACATGAGATGTGATTAAATCTAAAATTAGAAACATAGAAAATTAAAATTAATTAATCTAGATCTAATATGTATGAGATACATAACTAGACTAGGTATAGAATTATTCTATGTATAGTCTAGTATAATCATACTTTTATTTGATTAAATATGATTTTTTGATTTATTTATTTTCTATTTTTTGATATTATAAATATTATAATCAGATCTAAAAATAAAAAATAAATTAAATTTAACTTGTTCATATGAGATATGGTTGTTGCATATCTAGACAAGTTGTAGAATAGTTCTGCAAATAGGTCTAGATTAAATTTTATTTGATAAGATAAAATTTAAATTTAATTTTTTAGATGATTATGAGATAATTTAGATCTGAAAAATATGCATGCATGATATATGTGATATATACAAAATATATTTTAATTAGATCTATTTTTTATATGAGATATATGCTTAGATCTTATTAGTTTTTGTAGATTAGTTGTTTTTTTGATTAAGGCATTCCCCCTGGCCGTCCGGTCATAAGAGCAAAGTAGGGCTTAAAGACCCTCTCCTTCCATTTGATGGGGTGTTCTTATGATGCGTAGGGGTGCTGCGCGTTCATACTTAATCAAAAATTGAAAACTTTCTTTCTGCAAAATCCTAGATCTTGAAACCCTAGGATCTTATTTACATGTTTTGTTTAAGAACTCTAACTTAATTAAGAATTAAGTTTATGAAATATCAATTAGATCTAAAATTGAAAATTTTAGATCTAAGACATATTCATAAATCTAGGTTTAGGTTTGGGTAGCTCAATTAGGTCTAGCGGTTGATCAAACCGAATCAAGAGTTGGTTAGAAGGGATCAATAATGCTTAAATTGACCAGCCTAATAGGATTAAGTCTGGGTCAGGATCGAGTCACAAATGTGATCGATCAAGCTAAGACCTAATTAGGCTCAGTGGTTAGAGTCTGGATTGTAGGCTAATCTAATTTATTCTGACTCAACAATTTGGTGTCTAAGGTAAGTTTGGCAGATATGACTAACTGATTTTTAATTAGGAGCTACTCGACTAGAATGCATTCTTGTCGAGTTAATGGCATATCCTTTCCACAGATCTCACTTACCTAGCCATATTTGTTGACTCAGTTCTGATCTGAGGTGGTCAATAATCCAAGCTAACCCATGCCACTAGGTTAGTCATAATAGTTATGAGTATATCAAGTCTAGTTTAATGAGACCTAAATCAAATCTTCCTAAGAAAAGATTAAGTCTAAAGTCTTCCACCATTGTAGATGTGCGGATCCTTCCTAGGGTTGATTATTCTTGGTTGGTTATAGTGGCTCAATTGCACCGAAAAGATGCAACCATGTTTATTAGGCATCGAATGCTACGGGCTGAAGGATGAATTGGGCTCAATATTTTGGATACGGTGAGAGACCCAATAAAGAATCTAGTCTGTGCAAATGGTGGGTCTGACTTAACTAAGGAGTGCATTAATATTCCAAACACGGTGAGATTTATGAATTAGAGACCAAGTTTGGGTGAACCATGATTAGAGAATCATTGAACAAGAGTTGTTCACCCATTGGCTAACCCATCACCAATAACTGTTAAATGAGGTGATGAGTAAGTCGGTGGGATCGCACCACCCACTCAAAATTAGTAATCGTGGAGATTTTCGTATCTCTATAGAGAGAGTGTAGGAATCCGAGAAAATAGTGGGAGCTAATTAAAAAATAAAATCTCTAAATAAATTGGTTAAGTCTTAATTACAATATCTAACTAGAAACATTGACTTTCTACAAAAAAATGTCTGCATCCAACCCACTAGCATGAATCTTGGACACCCATAAACTGACTCGATCAAATTATAAGGATTGGCTTCGAAACTTCAAAATTATTTTGGATTCCAAGAAGTTAACTCATGTATTGGACCAAGACCCTCCCACCTTACCAGCTCATCCATCCATTGAATAGAGAGCATCTCTAGATAAATGGACTGACGAAGATAATAAAACCAGATACTACATGTTGGGCTCGATGTCTGATGAGCTTTAGTGCCAACATGAAGATATCAGAACTGCTCGCCAAATGTTAGCTCACCTACAAGAGATGTTTGGTGAACAGAGTTGCACAGCCAAGTATCATATCACTAAATGATTGTTCAAGGCCAAGATGCGTGATGGGCAGTCAGTCCAAGATCATTATCTGATGATGATCAAGGACTTGGAAGAGCTTGAGAAGCTCAGAGTGAGGTTGGACTTGGATCTGTAGAATGACATAATTCTGCAATCCTTGACAGATGCATTTGGGCAGTTCATCATGAACTACCATATGCATAAACTTCAAAACACCTCGACTAAACTTATGAACATGTTGGTTACCGCTGAGCTTTCCATGAAAGGTTCTAAAGGCTCAGTACTTGCTATGGAACGGACTTTTTCCAAGAAAAAAATTTTTGGAAAGAAGAAGAAGTCTATGAAAAGGCAGAAGGTGGAAGGAGGAAAGAAGAAAAAGGCAGAGCTGAAGAAGGCCGCTGAGAAAGGAAAGTATTTCCATTACAACAATGACGGCCACTGGAAGTGGAACTGCCCTACTTACCTAACCACCCTAAAGAAGAAGGAGGCAAGTCCTTTTGGAGGTATGCTCGTTATTAAGTCTAACCTTACGATTTCTTCTGCATCCAGTTGGGTGCTTGACTTTGGTTTTAGTGCTCACTTATGTACTTCTATGTAGGGTCTTGAGGATAGCAGGAGGCTGAGGGATGGTGAGATGATCCTATGCATTGGAAATGGAGCAAGGATTGCTACCGTGGCCATGGAAACATACCCTCTTCGACTACCATCTGGTTTAGACTTAGTATTAAAAGACTGTTATTATGTGCCTACAGCAAGCAGGAATTTGATTTCTATTTCTTGCCTTGTATTAGAAGGCTATGTAATTAGTTTTCTTAAGGACCATTGTAACATTCTTTATGAAAGAAATAAAATTGCAAATGGTTTTCTTATTAATGGTCTTTATCAGTTACATGTTGATGTATCTATTTTTAACTTTGAGCAAAATGTGAATGCCATAAAATCAAAAACGATAAAAAAATGATAAAATCGAATGGCCTATGAGCAAAAGATAGTCCTAGGATAGTCCTAAGATAGGTATCTATGGCACCTAAGATTAGGTCATTAAGCAAGATAGGGTTAACAAATTGAAAAAATTGGGCTATTGAGTCCGTTGACTTCTGAGTCATATCTAATTTGTGAATCCTATCTTCATGGCAAAATGACTAAGCTCCCTTTTGTAGGACATGGGGAAAGAGCTACGGATCTTCTTGCCCTAGTACATACAGATGTGTGTGCTCCATTCGATGTGCCAGCTAGAGGCAATTTAGTCTACTTCATAACCTTTACCGATGATTTATCAAGGTATGGGTATGTGTATCTTATGAGACACAAGTCTGAAGTATTTAAAAAGTTCAAAGAATTCAGACATGAAGTAGAAAAGTAAATTGAAAAACCCATTAAGGTTCTTCGATCAGATCAAGAAGGTGAATACCTTAGTCAGAAATTTTTGGACTATCTCAAAGAAAATGGCATAGTCTCTCAATGGATTCCATCAGAAACACCTCAACTCAATGGGGTTTCAGAACGGAGGAACCGAACCCTATTAGATATGGTCCAATCCATGATGAGCTTCACAGACCTTCCTAATTTTTTTTGGGGATACTATTTGTTAACTACAGTATACTTACTGAATAAGGTTCCTTCTAAAATCGTTCCTACCACACCATATGAGATATGGCATGGTAAGAAATCAAGTTTGAGTCATCTCAGAAATAGGGGTTGTCTGGCTCATGTCAAAAGATAACAAGCAGACAAGTTAGACTTTAGGTCCTTTAGAGCTCGATTCATAGGATATTCTAAAGAGTCATTAGGATATTATTTCTACATTCTAGAAGATCACAATGTGATTGTGAGTCGACATGCCATCTTTCTTGAAAAATAGTTTATTCAAGATAGCGACATTGGAAAGCAGATCAAGCTCGATGAGAAAGTCTCACAAGAGCAATGAGCTAAGGACCAAATGGAACCAAATCAGGTTAAGCCAATCCATACACTACCTCCTCTACCTCGTAGATTGAAAAGGATTTTTCGTCCTCCTGAAAGGTACTTAGGTACTATTTCAGAGGATGTAGAGAAAATATTTCTCATTGGTAATGGGGTTCATAGTGATGATCCCAAAATTTATAACAAGGCAATATCAGATATCGACTTTGAGAAATGGTTAGAGGTAATGAAGTCAGAAATTGACTCGATGCACTCAAGCCAAGTTTGGACCTTGGTAGATCCACCAGAAGGTATAGTACCTATTGGGTGTAAATGGATCTTCAAGAGAAAGATTGGTGCAGATGGGAATGTGGAGACATTCAAGGCTAGAATAGTGGGAAAAGGTTATAGTCAACGCGAAGGCATTGACTATCAGGATACCTTTTCGTCAGTAGCTATGCTAAAATCCATTCGCACATTGCTTGTTATTGCAGCCTATTTTGATTATGAAATATAGCAAATGGACGTGAAAACGGCATTCTTAAATGGATATCTTAAGGAAGATATCTATATGGAACAGTCGCTAGGTTTCACATCCAGTGATGATGATCATAAGGTATGCAAGCTGCAAAGGTCCATATATGGACTTAAGCAAGCATCTCAGAGCTGGAACACTCATTTTAATGATGTGATCAAAATGTTTGGTTTCATCAAAAATGAGGAGGAGCCATGTGTCTTCAAAAAGATCAGTGGAAGCGCTGTTGTCTTCCTCGTATTGTACGTGGATCACATCTTTCTTATCGAGAATGATATTCCCATGTTGACCATAGTTAAAATATGGTTATCTAAAGAATTCTTCATGAAAGACCTAGGAGAAGCATCCTTTATTCTAGGAATTAAAGTCTATAGAGATAGATCACATAGGATGCTAGGACTTTCATAGGAGATGTACATAGAGGAAGTACTAAAGAGGTTTAGTATGGAAAACTCTAAGAGGGGTTTAGTACCCTTCAGGCATGGCATTTATCTTTCCAAAAAGATGTGCCCTAGCACACCCGAGGAAATAGAATGCATGAGCAAGATCCCTTATGCTTCAGCAATAGGGAGCCTCATGTATGCCATGTTATGTACATGACCTGATATAGCCCATGCCGTGAGTGTCACGAGCAGATATCAGTCGAATCCAGGTGAAGAATACTGGGCTTCTATGAAATGTATCCTTAAGTACTTGAGAAGAACTAAGGATATGTTGTTGGTCTTTGGAAATGGAGAACTCCAAGTCAAAGGATATACAGACTCAGACTTTATGTCCGATGTAGATGATCGAAAGTCGACATCTGGGAGTTTGTTTGTGTGCAATGGTGGAGCTATCAGTTGAAAAAGTTCCAAGCAGATAGCGATAGCAGATTTCATCATGGAAGCAGAATATATCGCTGCGTCAGAAGCTGCAAAGGAGGCATTCTGGTATAGGAAATTTGCCACGGAGATTGGAGTGATGCCATTCCTCTATACTGCGACAATAATGGTGCCATAGCCCTTGCTAAGGAGTCGAGGTCTCACCAAAAATCCAAGCACATCGAGCGGCGATACCACCTCATCCGTGATTACCTCGAGAAGGGTTACGTCGAGGTCAAAAGAGTCGACTCCACAGACAATGCGGCGGATCCGCTTACAAAGCCGTTGGGCCGACAGAAGATCGAAGCCCACCTTGAGAAGATGAGAATTAGATTTGTAGCCAATTGACTTTAGGTCAAGTGGGAGTTTGTTAGATATGAGTGCCCTAGAAGCTAGAATTGGCTGACACTTGTAATACACTTTTAAGGATAAAATTATAATTTTAATTATAAATAATAAAATGAGTTATTTTCTATCACATAAGTGTATTTAGTGTCTGTGATACATCCTTTGAGTCAATGGTAATGATAATTCTTATTTTCAAGAGTTGAAAATTTAAGACAAGAATTTTCATTATTAACTCATAAAATGCTCCTGATCGTAGGATCATCATGAGGATGGTGATTGATCTAGAAGATTAGTGTACAATCGATTCTTTATAGTAGATGAGTCTTAATTCTACAGTGTAGAGACACCGGAGCGAGAGTATAGGTACTCGTTAGAGAACGAGGGTACTAAGCGTGATCACCTCGAGTAGTCATAAGGAAGTCTACCTTCTCGTCGATGACTGACTCGATGCTATAGTGGTGTGTCTGGTTCTTTGACCTGAGGTGCATTGGTAGTTCATCTTGAGGGTGTTATAGTTTGACTACACCATGACTTAGTCTTCTAGCCATTCGGAACCTTGAGGTGTATGTTGGCTATAGCATGTTCATTGTAGGAATTGGATCGCAGCAAGATGGAATCTATCTACCTCGGTAGAAGAGGAGTAGCCCTATGATGATCATGAGAATCAAGTCCATAAGCCTATGGCCATGGCAGAGAGTGAAATAATAGAAAGAGTTTCTATTAAGGTTTTCACATCGAACTTGAATCGAATGATTAAATCATATGATAGATTAGGATTTGATGAGTTCACCTTAACCTTAATCTGATCAGGGCTCAAGATAGAAGAATTTAATCACATAAGTAACTGCACTAAGAGGTTCATTTTTTAGTTTTGATGGGTTGCCACCATATGCTGCTAGGTGTCACTGGTGGATTTTTGGAGCAATTAGAATGATTTAGATGATCGATCATTCCAAGTTGTCTGAATTAGAAGAGTTCTGGTCCATCGAAAGGAGTTTCGATAATATCGATGATGGAGATCATGACATATCCCATTACCATACAGAACTGAATCTAACTGGGTCACACAAACAAGGGTTTGGATCTGGATATCATCAATTGGACTTATCCAGTTCAATTGATTTGAATAAGATTCAATTAGGTTCAAGAAAATAGTGCTAGCACATGATTGAGCCTAACATTCTCCTTTTTCTATCATAAAAGTTGTCTCAACTAAGCCAAATGAGTTTGTACTCACTCAGTTATCTTTACCTGATCTGACTGGAGCTTGTCCAAGTCAGAGAACGATTGTCTTAATTTATGAGATAAATTTGAGATAATACCTACCATTTTCCATCACCTACTAATTCTTGTACTTTGACTTGGTCAAACATTGACCTTTGATCCTTGGACATCTGCTCATGTGTCATGCACTTATTGGAGAGCAGATAGGGGCCTGTCCACTCTCTAGAAATTGCAATGAAGGGGGTGCATGCCTAGGATGGTGTGCGCCCATGGATAGGGATGCTGGAGTCCCATATGGATGGGACTCCAGGTTGCTTCTTGGTTTCTACTTAGGTGGCCCTTGGGTATCTACTTTGACCAGTCTTAGGCACCATCTAAGAATGAACCTATGGGTCTCTCATCTAATTGGATCAAGTGATATCGTCCCACCAATTAGATTTAGATCTGATTGCACAAAGCAACGTGATTGGCCTGGGTGATGCAGCACTACGTGGCGCAGCAGAGTCTATAAAAAGACCCTATCTGTGCCCACTTTTGAAAACTCCTCTTCCAAGCTACATCCCAAGGCTGCCCCTCTCCCTTCTCCATATCACCATCTGGCCCTCTCCCTCCTCTCCACGCTCAAGGAAGTTGGGCCTTCAGATTAGTGCGAGTCAGGTAAGGAAAGGCCGACGAAAAAGGAAGAAGGCAGCACTGCTGCAGAGACGATGGGTGATCTTCAGAAGAAGTTTTGAAGATTCTCCAAATCAGATCCAGATCAAATTTTTGGACAAAAGAAATAGAAGGAGAAGATCTCCAGATCTAGCCCGAGTGGATATCGGTAGAGGCCAGGCGCTTGCATGGCTAGATCCAGAACCTCAGGGCTTCAGTAGGATCATCAACGGATAATCAGATTACCCAGAATCAAGATAAAATTAATTCAAAATTAATTTAATTTTATTTTCTTATTTATCGGATCATAAAATTAGATCTGAAAAGTGTCAGATCTAATTAGGATCTAAGAGGAGATTTTTGAAATATGCCTCTCGATCCAATCAGATCTGAATGAACCTGACCTCGAAAAATCAGGATTTTCCTTCAGTGCCATGATTAGAGCTTATCTGGCAGATGAGGTGTTGTATGACATGTTGGAGGAGAAGACATCCAAGATTGTATGGTCGAGGTTACATCAATTGTATGTGAAGAAGAATATGTGCAACAAGTTGGTGCTGAAGAAGCAACTGTATAGCCTTTAGATGCAGGTGGGTGAGGATGTTGCAGGACATGTTCAGAGATTCAATCGGATAATCATGTACTTGCTCAATATTGGAATGGAGCTCGAAGAGGTGGATAAGAGTTTATTGTTGCTATGTTTGCTACATGAGAGCTTCAATCCGCTGGTAACTATGCTACTATATGGTAAGGAGACACTGGTGTAGGAGGAGATCATATCTATGCTAAGGTCCAACGAATAGCGGGAATGGATGATAAAAAAGAAGATCTTTCAGGAGGGTCTTGCGATTTCAGAGAGGCCAAGAAAAGAAAAGAAGAAGGGCATGCAAAGAGGCAGCAATGGATCCAAGAAGTGCTTCATGTGTGGTGAAGCAGGACACTTTAAGTGGGAGTGTCTACTTTGGAAGAAGTGTAAGGGAGGAGAAAAGTTAGATTCCATTATTTTAGTCACTGAAAGTGAAGAATCGGATGCTCTCTTGGTAGTATTGGAGGAGACTGTGGGGTGCCATATAGTCGAGATGGTTTCGAAGGGATCCATGGAGTGCAGAGGATATGAAGGAGCAGCGACAATGTTTAAGGTATAGCAGCAAGCTCAGTAGTGCAGCATTGAGTGATTAGGCTTGGGGGACTCGGTAATATAGTCAGCTTTTGTGGTATTGGTGGGATTTCAATTTCAGATAGAGCATCGGATAGAGATGGCTTCACAAGTAGAAAGAGATATGACACGAGTTCAGAGCGGAGGAGTGTAGGAGAACCAATATCCTAACACTAATATCGGAGATGCACAGTTTTAGATGGAGTGCACATGCGGAAGGATATGCGAAGTTCTGAGGAGATCATGTCAGGATATGTAGCAGGTGCTAGCATAGGATTATTGTAGATTCTCCATGAAAGTTTAGGACAAGTAATGCGGGTACCAAGCAGAAAGATGCCTAGAACTCTAAGGGTGGTGTACAGGTGCAAGTCAAGATCTTCAGCGGTAGAGACAATCATCCCAAAAGCCTCAAAGAAAGCTCAAAAGCTGAAGAAAGTTGGTAGTGGAAAGATGAGTACAAGTAGCTATTAGGATATGCATCGACAGCGAGATCGTGTAGGGGAATATTGCAAGGTGTGCCAAGACTTGGATGCACCAAGGTGGGGATTGTAAGGATTTATGGTGCTTCCAAGCCTTGAGAGGCCATGAAAGAAGCCAGGGTGTTGGCACCAGGAGATTAGCATGGGTGTGACTCCTAGGGCTAGGACAAGAGTTGTCCTAGGCCGAAAGTGGCATGTAGCCCTACACGGACTTAAGGTTCAGGTGTGAGGATCTTGAGGAACTTGGTAGGTGCTCCGAAGACTTGAGACACAAGATGAAGTAAAGGACCACAGCCATGAGAAGAATTAGCCAAGATAAGGGGCTGACACACAAGCAAGCTGGCTTGGATATGCAGTCGAGCAAGCTCAAACTGAGACCGAGCAAGCTCGAGGTGTAGTCGAACCGACTGTCTCAAGCAAATAGAAAATAGGATTCTGGTGAGACGCAATCGAGCCAGCTTGGCTATTGATAGTGCCGGCTCGATGGTGGCATACACAATAGGATGAATTTTCTATTTGGATCTAGGATAGGTTTTTATCCTAAAGTCTTAAGGCCTGGTCCAAAAAGGTCTTAAGGTGGCTAACAAATGAATGGGTTGGGTTTAGATCCAAAAAATGGGAGCATGGGAGACATTGGTGTACATGGACTCGATGAGTGCTTTCATGTATTAGGTTAGCCTACAGAAGCTTTTTAGCTGGAGTTTGGATTTATTAGAATTCATGTAGTATAACAGAAATCTTAGGATATATAAACCCAAGCATTATAACTTTTATAATGAGAAAGAAATCAATATAGAGCTTTTCTCCCTAACTCTCTTCTCTCTTTTCTATCTGATTCCATCACTAAGCCCTAGGTGCCGACACCAATTTTTGCTCTTCTTCATATTTCTAGATTAACACGTAGGTTTACACAAAAGATCTAATCTATAACTATGGTTTCGAGCAGCCTTAGGCATAATAATTGGTTCAGAGCAAAATCAATTGTCCCAATATTCCATCCATAACTAGAAGAAAAATTTTTCTATATTTCTTGCCCATCTTTAGAACTAGAACTTCCTTCATGGGGGTGCCTTAGGGATTCGGTCCATCGAGCTCCTGGCATGGAGAGAGAAGATCTCAGTAGTTAGCAAATTTAGGAATTACCGGGCTCCTATGTTATCCAAACTTCTAAAGGATCAAACCTTATTCAACCTAGGTTTAAGTCCCTTCAATCCAGCAAGTATTCATTCGCATCTCATTAATTATCCTTTTGTCCTTCTTCCTAACTTTGATTCTTTTATTATTGTAGAAATGAATCCAGAGGAACTTAAGTGACTGTCTAAGAAGCTCTGAGCTCATAAAAGAAAGGATGGTACGCCCGGTGAGACATCCATGAGGGCAAAGATCGATACTCTGAGCTCGGCCACACCCACCAAAACTGCTCTTGCATCCGAGGCTGTAGTGCCTTCGATGTCCTCTAGTCCACCCATCGAGATCCCAGTCCTAGAGCCTTCCATTGAAAAGGGGAAGGGAGTAGAAAAGAAGAGGAAGAAATCATTGGCTCAGAAAGTTCAGTGCCAGAATGACTCCGAATGGTCCAATGGTGGCAATACTGATTGGGGAAGTTCTCCTTTCGACAATTAGGAAGTTGTCAAATCCTTAATTAATGGATGCACCCTATCCGAAGTTGTGGATAGGATCGTCAACTTTGACTTTAACTAGCGGACATGGGATTCTATTATGACCTTCCTTGAGGTAACTATCTTGTCTCTCTTTTCTGATTTGTCTTCTTGTTCTTCCAGTAGTATGACTAACTTTATTTTTTGTAGATGGGTCACTAGTTAATTATAGATGGTGTGGTGCACCTAGGCCTTGGAAGGCCATGGTAGAAGCAAGGGTGTTGGCCCCAAGGATTCTAGAATAGGTGTGGTTCTAGGGCTAGGACGGGAGTTGCCCAAAGGTGGAGGTGGTGCATAGCCCTCCACGGGCTTAAGGTCCAGATGTTGAGAATCTTGTGAAGGAAAAAATCCTATTTTCCGGATTAGGTTTGTTCAGATCTGATTGGATCAAGAAAATTATTTTAAAAATTTTTTCTCTTAGATCCAAATCAGATCTGAGACTCTTCAAATCTGATTTTATCAATTTAATAAAATAAAATAAATTAAATTAAATTAAATCTAATTTAATTATACCTTTATTATGGGTAATCCTATTACCGTATGATGATCCCGATGTTTTTCTAAGGTTCTAGATGTAGCCACGCAAGCACCTGGCCTCTACCGGTATCCACTTGGATAGGATCTAGAGATCTTCTGCTTTTCAATCTATACTCCAAAAATTAGATCTAGATCTGATCTTGAAGGTCTTCAAAATGGCTTTTGAAGATCAGTCATTGTCTCTTACAGCAGTGCTGCCTTCTTCCTTTTCTATCGCCTTTCTCTTGCTTGGATCGCACCAAACTCATGCCCAAAAACTCTTGAACGTGGATAGGAGAGAGGGAATCAAAAGGTGGCATGGAGAGGGAGGGAGAAAAGCCTTGTGGCATGGGCAAAAGGTAGAAACTCTTCATTCTAGGCATAAATAGAATTTATATAGACCCTGCTGTGCCATACAATGCCACATCATCTCGGCCAATCATGGCTCTTTATGAAATCAGATCTAAATCTGATTGATGGGATGACATCATCTGATCCAATCAAATTAGAGTCTCTCATAAACCTCCTTAGGTGGTGCCAAGATTGGTCAAATAGGACTCTTTGGCACTGATAGGAATGCGATGTTGTCATGAAGACACCATGTTCATTAGTTTAAATCTGACTTTTTTTAAATTAAAAGTTATGAAGAGAGTAGTGAGTCGGGTCAAATCCACAGAGAGGCAATGATTTAATTCTAAAATTTTTGATTTTTTTCTTATAAAAAAGAAAAGAAAAATTTTTGAAAAGAAAATTAAAGTGGAAAATAGATTTATAAATAAAAGTAGAATTTAAATTATGCAAAAATAAGCTTAGAACTAGGATCTATTATTTAGATCTTAGCAGCTACTTATAATTAAAGAGCAATAAAGAATAATTAATTTAAAGAGCTAGAATTGAAAAGAGCAATAAAGCTTTCTTTATTAAAATTAAAACTCAAATGCAGAATTTAAATACAAAAAATTAAAGAAAAGAGAAAAAAAACTAAAAGGAGATCGTAGATCAGCGTAAGCATGGAGATAGCATGGAAGACTTGCTCTTCTTCTTAGTACTGTAGCTTTGGAGCAACCTTCAACCCTAAGCTTGGCTTCCCTCTCATCAGATCTATCTATTTCTAGAGGCCTGGGGTCCTTTTTATAGAGCTAGGGGGCTGGAGAGTTTTCTTCTAGGCAATGTTGGACTAAGGGGCTCTTTGATCATTGAAATATGGAGAAATTTGAGTGAAAATTAGATTAAAAAGAGTCTTGGATAAATTCTACTGCTCTAGATGAAATCTGGCTGTTAATAAGAATCCAACGGACCAAAAATCATCAAAATCAGATGTGCAAGATCAAGTCGGATTAAATTCTGGCCATCCAATCACTCGTCGATGGAGGAAATCTGGCCATAATTCGTGCGTCGAGAGTCTTGATCAATGTCCGAAGTGTTCTAGACCGTCGGATCATCCCCTAGATCGAGCACTACCGTTGGATGGCGATCCGCATGAAGTCTGAAGCTAAATCAAATCTAGAAACAACCATAGCCGTTTGATCATGATGCAAGCTACCACAGTCGTCCGATCGCACCATTACTATTCCCATGGACTGCGTGGATCGACCGCACCACACACCATAGCCAATTAGCACTCCTATCGTCGAGTGAAAAGACCAAAATATCCTGTGAGCTGCGATAGATTTCTGCGGACCCTTTGAGGGTCTAGGTCCACCACGTGTCGCGATGTGATTTGCCGAATTCTGTTGAGCTGGCGGTCCACGCTTGGATGGTGGACCAGCTGATGGCTTCCATGGCTGAGTTGGCTTATGTGACTGGCTTGGCACGTCGGCTTGAGCCGACTGAGCCATTTTTCTTTTTTTGATTTAATTTTTATTTATTTTATTTCTTTAAAAATTCATATCTTCTCCATTTTATCTCCATTTTGCTCGAAACTTATTTTTTTGTGATGAAAAAAATAAGCTCTTTCTATTAGTTATAAAATTTTATTTTTTAATTTTTATTATTTTTTAATTAATTTTTTAATTAATAAAAATATTAATTTTTTAAAAATTATATATAAATTAATTCTTAATTAATATAAATTAATTAATAAATTAATATTTTTATTGATAAATTTATGGTACTTATCACATCCTCCAACTTAAGCTTTTCTCGTCCTCTAGTAAAGAAAGAATTTAATTTAGATCAATTATCATATTTCGTTGAGATCCTCCTTCACAAGAATAGATTTAGAATTTAAGATCAAAAGTTTAGACAGTATCACTAACTAAGTATTGAGTTTTAGAAGTAAGTTTTATGGCAGACTAATCAGAAACTTTTTTAGAGTTCATCTAAAGATTTTCAGCACTTGGTTTTGTGAATACTAACTTGGGTGTTGATTCAAAAAACTAATGAATCTTCTTTTATCACCTATCTTGGTTAGTTTTCTATATACTCCCAAGTTAAGTGCATGAATGAAGGTAGCTTTCACACTGTTTTCTTTTTCTTTTTCTTTTAAAAAATTGTGCTGAGCATCCTAGCCTTTCCTTCACCGTTTGATGTGAACTTCTACACTTGTAGAGTTCTAGTTTGGGGCAATCCACATATACTCTGTATTTTACACTTTTTATTTAAGCAAGTAGCTCTTTCCTTAAATTCAAGTTTCTTTAATTGAGTTATATATAAACCATCAATTTTTAGTGATAATTAAATCCTCAATTATCCTTATAATCAACACCTACTATGCTTTATTAGTGTGCATGTGCAATTAGAATTGTTGTTAGCCTTTAAATGGCCTAAGTAGGCTACTAATGGTCTGACCAAGTAATTTGCTTCTTAACTCGCTACCATTATTAGTTAATACTTTCTAACTTTATTACTTTTCCTAGTTTATTTTGCTTAAGATTCTCTTTCTTGAAATATGATTTATCCAAAAAAAAAGTTTCAAAATAGTTTTAATATTTGATTTATATATATATAAATATAAATATATATATATATATTATTTTTTTTATTTTTATTTTTATTTTACTTTTTTTTAATTTTTTTTTGAAAAGAGCAATAAAAGGATGTAAATTATGTTTATTCATTTTGCATGGGTCTTGAAGCTTTTGATCCTTCTCCAGCTTAGCCTAAAAAGAAAAATAAACTAAAAAAAAAATAAATTAGATTCAAGAAATATTGGGTTGCCTCCCACCAAGCGCTAAGTTTAAAGTTTTCAGCCAGACTAAATAGTGATAATAGACTAACCGAGATATGATGGTTCATAAAGAACCATGGCTTCCTCCATAGATTCTATGGGTAATTCCAAGAATGGTTTCAATCGTTGACCATTAACTTTAGAAACAACACCATTGCTTGGGTTTTCAATTTCTACAGCCCCGTATAGAAAAACTTTTTTAATAAAGTAAGATCTAGTCCATCTAGACCTAAGCTTTCCAGGAAAAAGATGTAACCTTGAATTATACAAAAGAACTTTTTGTCCAGGATTGAAAGATTTTCGATTAATTGCTTGATCATGAAATACTTTCATCCATTTCTTGTATACCTTGGCATTCTTGTAAGCTTCATTTCTTAGTTCTTCTAATTCATTGATCTGAAGCTTCCTATGGTTTCCGGCTACGTCTAGGTCCATATTTAATTTTTTTATTGCCCACATGGCTTTATGTTCTAACTCAACAGGCAAGTGACATGATTTTTCAAACACAATCCTACAAGGAGATATTCCTAGGTTGGTCTTGTAGGCAGTATGGTAGGCCCAAAGTGCATCAACTAATTTCACAGATCAATCCTTCCTATTGGTATTAACAGTTTTCTCCAAGATTTGTTTGATTTGTTTATTTGATACTTCAACTTGCCCACTAGTCTGAGGATGATATGGTGTGGCTAACTTATGGGTAACATTATATTTCTTCATTAATGCGGTAAAGGGTCGATTGCAAAAATGTATTCCCTGATCACTAATGATTGCTCTAGGAGTACCAAAGCGAGAGAGAATATTTTCCTTAAGAAATTTAATGATCACTTTGCTATGATTGGATTTACATGGAATAGCTTCTACCCACTTAGAAACATGATCAATAGCCACTAAGATATACTTATTTCCAAAGGAATTCAGAAATGGTCCCATAAAATCAATTCTCTAGATATCAAAAATTTCAACTACCAAGATTGGATTAAGTGGTATCATATCTTTCTTTGTAATCCAACCCATTTGTTGGCATCGATCATAATTTTTATAGTACACATGTGCATCCTTAAATAAATTAGGCCAATAAAATCCACATTGAAGTACTTTGGCAGTAATCTTATTGGATGCGAAATGACCACCACATGCTTGATCATGACAAAATGATAGAATACTTTTAACCTCATTATCAAGGACACACCTCCTAATGATCTGATCAGGACACTGTTTAAATAGATATGGATCATCCCAAATGAAATACTTTACTTGAGAAAAGAATTTATGTTTATCCTGACTAGTCCAATGAGAAGGCATGTTATCAAAGGCTAAATAATTCACAATATCTGCATACCAAGGTTCAGTGGACACTGACATGAGTTGTTCATCTGAAAAATACTCATTGACAGGTGGTTCATTAGACGGCACAACTATGATTTGGTCAGCAACTGCAATCTCTATCCCTTTCTTATCTTTAATTTCCAGGTCAAATTCTTGAAGGAGCAAGATCCATCGGATTAATCGTGCCTTAGCATCTTTCTTTGCTAGGAGATGTCTAATGGCTGAGTGATCACTATAGACAATAACATGAGATCCAACCAAATAGGACCTGAATTTTTCTAGGGCAAAGATAACAGCTAAGAATTTCTTCTCCATGGTGGTGTAATTAAGCTACACATCATTTAATGTTTTGCTTGCATAATAAATAACCCTCGACAGCTTGTTGATTTTTTGACCTAAGACTGCACCTACAGCATGATCAGATGCATCACACATGAGCTCAAAAGGTTCGGTCCAGATAGGTGGATGAATAATGGGAGCTGAAATGAGTGCCTTTTTAAGAAATTCAAAAGACTCAAGGCACTTAGAAGTAAATTCAAATTTTGCTTCTTTTGCTAACAAGTTCATCAAAGGGCGAGCCACTTTGCTAAAATTGGATATGAACCTTCTATAAAATCCAGCATGTTCTAAGAATGAACGAATTTCTTTAACAGTCTTGAGTGGTGGAAGACTTGCAATCAGGTCAACTTTGGCCTTGTCAACTTGTATTCCTTTCTTTGAAATTACATGGCCAAGGACCATACATTCTTTGACCATGAATTAACATTTTTCCCAATTAAGAACCAAATGCTTCTTATTACATCTTCCTAGAATAAGTCTTATAGATGGTTTAAGCATTCAGAGAAGCTAGGTCCAAAGATAGAAAAGTCATCCATAAAAATTTTTAGAAATCGTTCAATCATATCGAAAAATATGCTAATCATACATCTTTGGAAGATTGCTGGAGCATTACATAGTCCAAAGGGCATACGCCTATAAGCAAAGGATCTAAATGGGCAGGTGAATGTGGTCTTTTCCTAATCTTCAGGGGCTATGGGGATCTGATTATAACTAGAGTATCCATCTAGAAAACAGTAAAATTCTTGTCCAGCTAATTTTTCCAACATTTGATCAATAAATGGCAAAGAAAAGTGATCTTTTTTTGTAGTTGCATTCAATTTCCTATAATCTATATAGACACTCCACCCCATTTGGGTCCTAGTTGGGATAAGTTCATTAGCATCATTCTGGACTACTGTTATCCCAAATTTCTTTGGTACCACTTGTACAGGGCTTACCCATGAACTATCAGATATGGAGTAAATAATTCCATTATCCAACAACTTCAGAATTTTCTTTTTGACTACATCCTTCATGGCTGGGTTCAATCTTCTTTGGGCATCTCGAGTTGGTTTAGCCTCTTCCTCTAGGTATATTCTATATTGAACTATGGAAGGGCTTATTCCTTTAATGTCTGCCATGGTCCAGCCTATTGCTTCTCGATTTTCTCTTAAGACTGTTAATACTTTTTCTTCTTGGTTAGGATTTAGGTCTGATGAAATAATTACACGCAAGGTTTTCTCTGGACCTAAATATACATACTTGAGGTGCTCAGGGAGAGGTTTCAACTCTACTTTGGGTGCCTCTTCTTTTGATGACTTAGGTGATGGTTTAGTCATTTCTATCGGTGGTTTAGTGGGAGGCTCCCATCTCTAGCTATTTTTATTATCTCCAAGTATTTTATTTAGGTTCTGGCATTCATGCATTGGCCAGATTCTAGATTCAAGATCGACTTCCTCATCGCTAATGTCTATGAGTTCATAAATTTCATGTTGGACTATACTTACATTAGCATGCTTAGCAGATTCCTATTCCAAATTAAAAATATTCAGCTCGATAGTCATGTTTCCAAAAGATTATTTCATAAGTCCATTTTGACAATTGATTTCAGCATTAGTAGTAGCTAGGAATAGTCTTCCTAAAATCACTGGGATTTGACCCTTAGGATTTGATATTGGCTCAGTCTGCAAAATGACAAAATCGACTAGAAAGATAAAACTTCCAACCTTAATCAAAACATCTTCTACCATTCCCTTGGGAATTCTAAAAGATCGATCTGCTAATTGTAATGTGATCCCTATTGGCTGAAGCTTTTCCAATCCTAATTGCTTATAAACTGAATAGGGAAAAATATTTACACTATCCCCTAAATCAAGTAATGCCTTCTCAATGTGGGTTTCTCCTATGACACGTAAAATTGTGAAAGAACTTGGGTCCTTATACTTTATAGGCATATGACTTAATAAATATGAACTCACACCTGCTGCTAAGAAAGCTCTCTTTGGTACGTTAGTCATCTTTTTCTTGGTGCAAAGATCTTTTAAGAATTTGGCATAAGTCCAAACTTGTTGGATCATGTCTAGTAGTGGAATGTTTACTTGAACATGCTTAAATATCTCTAAAATTTTGTCTAAATGTTCTAATTATTTATTAGACCTTTATCGATTCGGAAAAGAAGTTCTAGAGATTGTGGTCATATGGTTTAGTGCATTATCAATTTCAGGAGCTTGAGTTTATAAGGTAGATTGTTCATTAGGTGGCTCAAAAGACTCAGCACTCGAGTCTTCTCTAGTGTCAGGTGTATTTACCTTATTATCCACTTATTTTCCTGATCTTAAGGAATGAATAGCATTAACTTGATTAACCTAGTTTCCTTGGGATGGTCTACCATTTTGATTTCTTGGGTTGGGCTCAGGTTGCCTAGGTAGCCTACCTCGTTCACGTTCACTTATGGTAGATGCTAGCTGACTCACTTGCATTTCTAAGCGGACTATGGCCTGAGAATTTGAATTCAGAATTTGGCCCATGGTTTGCATAAAATTGCTTAAGGTGGTATTGGTGTCAATATTAGATTTGGCTAGGGCTTACAGGCTTTTCTCTAAAGAAAAAAATTTCTTTTCATTAATATTAAAGCCTAGTGGTGGTAGGGTGTTTATCATAGGATTAGGTCTTGAGTTCTTCTGATTGAAACTTGGACCGCCTACATTTGGATTTTGTGATCATTTAAAATTTGGATGATTCCTCCAACCTGGGTTATAGGTTTAGGGATTGTTCAATGGTCTCTGATATGTGGCATTCACTTGTGCACATCCATTATCTGATTGGTTCAAAATGAGGGGACATTCCTCAAGAACATGGTTTGGTGCATTACATCTATTGCACATGGGTGCAAATACTTGGTTCACACTAGCTGGTCTCTGAAGTTCTAAGACCTCCAACCTACATGTCAAAGTTGCAATTTTGGCTTCTGTAGCTAGGAAGGTTTGAATTTGGTATATTCCACCTCTTGAAGGTGTAGATTTTTTTGGTTCCGTAGTTGTTTCCCATTGTAAACTTTTTTCGGCTAGGTCTTCTAAAAATTGCCAGGCTTCATTTGGTTCTTTGTACATAAATTATCCCTGGCACATAGATTCTAGCATTGTTCGAGAATTTGAATCTAACCCTTCATAAATTATTTGGCATAGCCTCCAAGTTTCTATTCCATGGTGTGGGCATTGGGTCAAGAGGTTCTTGAATCGGTCAAAGTATTTCCAAAATGATTCACTAGCTAGTTGATAGAATTGATTTATTTCATTTCTAATTCTAGCTATTTTATGATGAGGAAAATATTTTTTTAAGAATATTCTCATAAAGCCCTCCCAAGTTGTGATTGATTGATTTGGAAGACTATAAAGCCACTTTTTGGCATTATCCTTAAGGGCAAAATTGATTAATCTCAGTTTGATTTTGTCCTCTGATAATTGTTGTAGTTTCATGGTTGCACAAACCTCTTCAAGTTATCTAATGAATATATATGCATCCTCTATTCCCATGAATTTTGGAAGCATGTTAATGATTTGAGGTTTAATTTCAAAGTTGTTTGCTATGGATTGGGGCAGCCGGACAAGAGGGTTCGATGGAACCAACTGGATGACATAAGTCCTTAAGGGTTTGAGGCAGAGGCTGATTTGCTAAATCCATTATGGATGTTGAGGTTGTAGGGTCTAAAATAGGAACTAAATCCGCTTTGACTAGTCAACCTGATATCCTTCTCCAAATAAGTGTTGGAGAATTCACTGTATTCTCAATGTCCTCAATCCTTTTTTTTATTTTATATATATATATTTTTAAACTCTCTTTCTTTTTTAGTTCTAAGTTAATTCACCCTTTTCATACCCTAGGACAACCATGCAATATAACTTTCCGTTATGCCAAGGCAACCTTATGTCAGGGCAATAGAGATTGAAAATACCTAAAGTAAAAATTTTTATTTTCAAACATGTTTCAAACAAATTAGTCTTAACCTAAGATTAGCCTAGACCTAGACAGCTCCTAACTATTCCAAGTCAGCCTTCGAGCACTCCAAGTGTAGGATCAGCCAATCAACTAGCCAGGTAAGTATAAGGTTGGTGGGAGTCCTCCCGTTGCTCGCCTTAGATACCAATTGTGCTTGGCCAGGTAAGCGAACATAACCAATTAAGTAACCACCTTCCTTCAGGCCTAGTCGTCCCTGAACCACTTTCTTAGACACCAATTAAATTGATTAATCCAAACTCATTTTAACTCTAAGGTTTTCTTATCCTATTGAGCTCGAATATCCTTAAGGGTCGATGTCTAATTGATTTTAAGAGTTAAGGTTTGGGTTAATGCAATATGAGTGTTGGTTTTTTATGGGCTAAGGAAGGGTGATTAAATCTCCACCTTATCTTGTTTAATAGGTTGTGCCCTTAAATTGATTCAATATGATATAAATATTTAGATTTTCAGGCAAGAGGTTCTATGCAATTTAAACTAGATGCATGCAACTAATTCAATTCTAAAAGGCTTACCTTGCCTCCAGCAATCATCAAAAATTAATTAATTAATTAATTAATTAAAATTGATATGATGGATTCTCTAAATAATTAGGGTTTCTAATCTTGTGATGAGATTTTCAATTAGGTAATGTAGGTAATTTTTAATTAATTAAAAAAAAATAAAGCAAATATTTAAAATAAGGAAAGAGATTTAGGGTTTGAATGATCTCATCAAATAGGATTGAAAGTTTTGTTCGTGTCCTAATCTTCTTTGTTCTTTTCTCTTTTTCTTTTTCTTTTTTTTCTATAAAATAAATAAAAAAAATAATTAGTAGGTAATAAAAAAAATTAAAGAAATAAAAAAATTTTAATTTTTATGTTTCTCCGACAATGATGCCAAAACTTGATAGGAACGCGATGTTGTCATGAAGACACCATGTTAATCAGTTTAAATCCAACTTTTTTTAAATTAAAAGTTATGAAAAGAGTAGTGAGTCGGATCGAATCCATAGAGAGGCAATGATTTAATTCTAAAATTTTTAATTTTTTTCTTATAAAAAAGAAAAGAAGGATTTTGAAAAAAAAATTAAAGTGAAAAATAGATTAATAAATAAAAGCATAATTTAAATTATGCAAAATTAAGCTTAAAACTAAGATCTATTATTTAGATCTTAGCGGCTACTTGTAATTAAAGAGTAATAAAAATTAATTAATTTAAAGAGCTAGAATTAAAAAGAGCAATAAAGCTTTCTTTATTAAAATTAAAACTCAAATATAGAATTTAAATATAAGAAATTAAAGAAAAGAGAAAAAAAACTAGAAGGAGATTGTAGATCAGTGTAGGCGTGGAGATGGCATGGAAGACTGGCTCTTCTTCTTAGTACTGTAGCTTTGGAGCAACCTTCAACCCTAAGCTTGGCTTCTCTCTCATCAGATCTATCTATTTCTAGAGTCCTGGGGTCCTTTTTATAGAGCTAGGGGGGCTGGAGAGTTTTCTTCTAGGCAATGTGGGACTAAGGAGCTCTTTGATCATTGAAATATGAAAAAAATTGAGTGAAAATTGGATTAAAAAGAGTCCTAGATGAATTTTACTACTTTGCATGAAATCTGGCCATTAATAAGAATTCAATGGATCAAAAATTATCAAAATCGGATGTATATCAGCCCAAATTAGGTCGGATTAAATTTTGGCCGTCTGATCACTCGTCGATGGAGGAAATCTAGACGCAAATTATGCATCGAGAGTCCTGATCAATGCCGAGAGTGTTCTGGACCGTTGGATCATCCCCTGGATCGAGCGCTGCCATTGGATGGTGATCCGCATGAAGTCTGAAGCTGAATCAAATATGGAAACAACCACAGCCATTTGATCTTGACCGCAAGCTACCACAGTCGTCCGATCGCACCATTACTGTTCCCATGAACTACGTGGATCGAGCACACCACACACCGTAGCCAATCAGCACTACTTTCATCGAGTGAAAAGACCAAAATACCCTATGAGCCACGATAGATTTCTGTGGACTCTTTAAGTGTCTAGGTTTGCTACGTGTCGCGATGTGATTTGCCAGATTCTGTTGAGCTGGCGGTCCATACCTGGATGGTGGATCGGTTGATGGCTTCCATGGCTGAGTCGGCTTATGTGGCTGGCTTGGCACGTCGGCTTGAGCCGACTGAGCCATTTACCTTTTTTTATTTAATTTTTATTTATTTTATTTCTTTAAAAATTCATATCTTCTCCATTTTAGCTCCATTTTGCTCGAAATTTATTTCGTTGTGATAAAAAAATGAGCTATTTCTATTGATTATAATATTTTATTTTTTAATTTTTATTATTTTTTAATTAATAAAAATATTAATTTTTAAATATATATATATATAAATTAATTATTAATTAATATAAATTAATTAATAAATTAATATTTTTATTGATGAATTTATGGTACTTATTAGGCACCAGCTAAATTGAAACCATAAAGCAACCTGGAGTTCCATCTGTATGGGACTCCAGGCATGATTCTCGTGGGATGCATGCCTCCTTAGGCATGTGCCTCCTCTCTTTCTGCTTTTTAGCAGGAGGACAAAGCCCCATGTTCTCTTCTATGGGTGCATGACACATGGGTAGATGTTTAAGTGTCAAAAGTCAATATTTGACCGAAGTCAAAAGACAAGATTTAGTAGGTGATGGAAAATGATAGGTGTTGTCTCAAATTTATCTTATAAATTAAGATAACCCTTTTCTGATCTGGACAAGCTCCTGTTAGATTAAGTAAAGATTCTTGAGTGAGTCTAAACATATTTGGCTCAGTCAAGACAAACTTTAATGATTGTTGAAGGAGAACATTAGGCTCAATCTTGTGCTAGCATGATTTTCTTGAACCTAATTGAATCTTATTCAAAATAATTAAACCAGATTAGTCCAATTTATGATATCCAGATCCAAACCCTTGTTTGTGTGACCTAGTTAGGTTCAATTTTGTATGGTAATGGGATATGTCGCAATCTCTATCATCGACATCATCTAAACACCTTTCGATGGATCAGAACTTTTCTAATTCAGACAACTAGTTCGATCGATCATCCAAATCATTCTAATTGCTCCCAAAATCCACCAATAACACCTAGCAGCATATGGTAGTAACCCATTAGAACTGAAAATGAACCTCTTGGTGCAGTTATCTATGTGATTAACTTTCTTTATCTTGAGCCTCGATCGGATTAGGGTTAAGGTGATCTTATCAAACCCTAATTTCTGTCATATGAATTAATCATTCAATTCAAGTCTAATGTGAAAATCCTAATGAAAACTCTTTCTATTACTTCACTCTGCCATGGCCATGGGCTTATGGACTTGATTCTCATAATTATCATAGGACTGCTCCTCATTTATCGAGGTAGATAGATCTCCTATTGGTGCAATCCAATTTCTATAATAAACATGCTATAGCCAACATACACCTTAGGATTCTGAATGCCTAGGAGACCAAGTTATGGTGTAGTCAAACTATAACACCCTCAAGATAAACTATCGATGCTCCTTAGGTCAAAGAACCAGACACACCACTGCGGCTTCGAGCCAGTCATCGATGAGAAGGTAGACTTCCTCATGACTGCTCGAGGTGGTCATGCTCAGTGCCCTCGTTCTCAATGAGTACCTGTACTCTCGCTCCGATGTTTCTACATCGTAAACTCAAGACTCGTCTATCCTAAAGAAGCGATCGTACACCAACCTTTCGGATCAATCACCATCTTCATGATGATCCTACGGTTGGAAGCATTTTATGAGTTAATAATTAAAATTCATGTCTTAAATTTTCAACTCTTGAAAATATGAACTATCATTACCATTAACTCAAGGGATATATCATAGACGCTTTCAAATACACATTATGATAGAAAATAATCCATTTTATTATTTATAGTCAAAATTATAATTTTATCCTTAGATGTGTATTACAAGTGTCAACCAATTCTGGCTTCTAGGCACACATATCTAATAAACTCCCACTTGATCTAAAGTCAATTGGCTACAAATCTAAGTTTCATCTTCTTAAGGTGGGTTTTGATCTTCTGTTGGCCCAACGGCTTTGTGAGTGGATTTGCCACATTATATGCGGAGTCGACTCTCTGGACCTCGACATAACCTTTTTCAAGGTAATCGTAGATGAGATGGTATCATCGCTTGATGTGCTTGAATTTCTGATGAGACCTCAGCTCCTTAGCAAGGGCTATGGCGCTATTGTTGTCGCAGTACAGAGAAATGATATCCGATGGCATCACTCCAATCTCTGTGGTAATTTTGTTATACCCAAATGCCTCCTTCGCAGCTTCTGATGCAATGATGTATTTTGCTTCCATGGTGGAATCTATTATCACGGTCTGCTTGGAACTCTTTTAACTCATAGCACCATCATTACACACAAACAGACATTCAGATGACGGCTTTCGATCATCTATGTCAGACATAAAATTCTAGTCTGTATATCCCTGGACTTGGAGTTCTTCATTACCAAAAGCCAACAACATATCCTTAGTCTTCTCAAGTACTTAAGGATAAATTTCACAGAAGTCTAGTGTTCTTCATCTAGATTTGACTGATATCTGCTCGTGACACTCACAGCATGGGCTATATCAGGTCGTGTACATAACATGGCATACATGAGGCTCCCTATTGCTGAAGCATAAGGGATTTTGCTCATGCGTTCAATGTCCTCTAGTATGTTGGGACATATTTTCTTGGAGAGATTAATGCCATGTCTGGATGTACCAATCTTCTCTTGGTGTTTTCCATGCTAAACCTCTTTAGCACTCCTCTACGTACATCTTCTGCGAAAGACCTAGCATCCTATTTGGTCTATCCCTATAGACTTTGATTCCTAGAATGAAGGATGCTTCTCCTAGGTCTTTCATGGAGAATTAATTAGATAACCACATTTTAATTATGATCGACATAGGAATATCATTTCCAATAAGGAGGATATCATCCACGTATAGTACGAGAAAGATAATAGCGCTCCCACTGACTCTTTTGAAAACACATGGTTCCTCCTCATTTTTGATGAAATCAAATTATTTGATTACATCATTAAAACGAGTATTCCAGCTCCAAGATGCTTGCTTAAGTCCATATATGGATCTTTGCAGCTTGCATACTTTGTGATCAGCATCACTGGATGTGAAATCTAGCGGTTGTTCCATATAGATATCTTCCTCAAGGTATCCATTTAGGAATGTTATTTTCACGTCCATTTATCATATTTCATAATCGAAATAGGCTGTAACAGTAAGCAATATGCGGATGGATTTTAGCATAGCTACTGATGAACAGGTATCCTAATAGTCAATGCCTTCATGCTGACTATAACCTTTTGCCACTAATCTAGCTTTGAATGTCTCCACATTACCATCTACACCAATCTTTCTCTTATAGATCCATTTACACCTAATTGGTACTATATCATTTGGTGGATCTACCAAGGTCCAGACTTGGTTTGAGTGCACTAAGTCAATTTCTAACTTCATTACCTCTAACCACTTTTCGAAGACGATATCCAATATCATCTCGTCATAGGTTTTGGGATCACCATGAACCCCATTACCTACGAAGAACATTTTCTCTACTTTCACTGAAATAGGACCTAAGTACCTCTCAGGGGGATGAAAAACCCTTTTTGATCTACGAGGTGGAGGAGGTAGTGATTGTATTGGCTTAACCTGATTTGGTTCCATGGGGTCCTTAGCTCGTTGCTCTTGTGAGATTTTCTCCCCGAGCTTCATCTGCTTTCCAATGCTGCTATCTTGAATAAATTATTTTTCAAGAAAGATGGCATGCCGACTCATAATTACATTATGGTCTTCTGAAATATAGAAATAATATCCTAATATTTCTTTAGGATATCCTATAAATTGAGCTCTAAAGGATCTATAGTCTAACTTGTCCACTTATTGTCTTTTGACATGAGCCGGACAACCCCAAATTCTAAGATGACTCAGACTTGATTTTTTACCATGCCTTATCTCATACGATGCGATAAGAATGGTTTTAGCGAAAACCTTATTCAGTAAACATATTACAGTTAATAGACTATGTTCCTAAAGAAAATTAGAAAGGTCAGTGAAGCTCATCATAGATCGGATCATATCTAATAGGGTCTGGTTTCTTTGTTCTGAAATCTCGTTGAGTTGAGGTGTTCCAGATGGAGTCCATTAAGAGACTATGCCATTTTGCTTGAGATAGTCTAGGAATTTCCAACTAAGGTATTCACCTCCTCGATTTGATCAAAGAACCTTAATGGATTTTTCAGTTTGCTTTTCGACTTCATGTCTGAATTTCTTGAATTTTTCAAAAGCTTCAGACTTGTGTCTCATAAGATACACGTACCCATACCGAGATAAATCATTAGTAAAGGTTATGAAGTAATCAAAGTTACCTCTGACCAACACATCAAATGGACCGCACACACATCAGTATGTACTAGGGCAAGTAGATCCATGGCCCTTTCCCCATGTCCTACAAAAGGGAGCTTAGTCATTTTGCCATGAAGACATGATTCACAAATTGGATATGGCTCAAAAGTCAATGAACTTAATAGTTCAATTTTCTTCAATTTGTTAATCCTATCTTCTGCTATATGACCTAGCCTTAGGTGCCATAGATATCTATCATTTGGACTATCCTTGGGTCATTTTACGGCATTCACATTTTGCTTGATATTAAAGACAGATATATCAATATGTAACTTGTAGAGATCGTTAATGAGGAAACCATTTGCAGTTTTATTTCATTCATAATGAATATTACAATGGTCCTTAAGAAAACTAATTACATAGCCTTCTTATGCTAAACATTAAATATAAATCAAATTCCTGCTCACAGTAGGCACATAATTACAATTCTTAAGTTCTAAATCTAAGCCAGATGGTAGTCAAAGAGGGTAGGTTCTCATGGCCAAAGCAGCAATTCTTGCTCCATTTTCGATGCATAGGATCGTCTCATCATCTCTCAGCCTCCTACTATCCTCAAGACTCTGCATGAAAATGCACAAATGAGCACTAGAACCAGAGTCATGCACCCAACTAGATGTAGAAGAAATCATAAGGTTAGATTCAATAATGAGCATACATTCAGAAGGACCTGTCTCCTTCTTATTCTTTAGGGTGGCCAGGTATGTAGGGTAGTTCTGCTTCTAGTGGCCATCAATATTACAATGGAAATACTTTTCTTTATCAGCAGCCTTCTTCTTCAGCTCTGCCTTCTTTTTCTTTCCATCTTTCATCTTCTGCCTTTTCACAGACTTCTTCTTATTTCTAAAAAACTTTCTCTTGGAAGAAGTCCATTTCATAGCATGTACTGAGCCATTAGAATCTTTCATAGAAAGCTCAGCAGTAATCAGCATAATCATAAGTTCGGCCAGAGTATTCTGAAGTTTATACATATGGTAGTTCATGATGAACTGCCCATATGCATTAGTCAAGAATTGTAGAATTATATCATTCTGTAGATCCTAAACTAACTTTACTTCAAGCATCTCAAGCTCTTCTAAGTCCTTGATCATCATCAGACCATGATCTTAAACTGACTTTCCATCACATATTTTAGTCTTAAACAGTCGTTTAGTGACCTGATATTTGGTTGCGTGACTCTATTCACCAAACAACTCTTGCAGGTGAGCCAACATTTGGCGGACTATCATGATATCTTCATATTGGTGCTGAAGCTTATCAAACATTGAGCCCAACATGTAGTATCTGACCTTGTTATCTCCATCCGTCCATTTGTCAAGAGATGCTCTCTATTCAATAAATGGATGGACTGGTAAGGTGGGGGGATCTTGATCCAATATGTGAGTTAACTTCTCATAACTCAAAATAATTTTGAAGTTCTAGAGTCAATCCTTGTAATTGGATCCGGTTAGTCTATGGGTGTCCAGGATACGAGCTAGTGGGTTGGATGTAGATATTTTTTCTTTTTTCTATAGAGAGTCAAAATTTCTAGTTAGATTTTATAATTAAGACTGATCAATTTATTTAGGGGTTTGAATTTTAAACAAATTGACTCCCACTATTTTCTTTGGATCCTTACACTTCCTCTATAGAGATGTCAAAATCTCCATGATTAATGATTTCTAGTGGGTGGTGTAGTCCCACCAACTGACTCATCACCTCACCTAATAGTTATTGGTGATGGGTTAGCCAATGAGTGAACAACTCTTGTCCAATGATTCTCTAATCATGGTGCACCCAGGCTTGGTCTCTAATTCATGAATCTCACTATGTCCAAAATATTGATCCACTCCTTAGTTAAGTCAGACCCACCATTTGCACAGATTGAATTTCTAATTGGGTTTCTCATCGTATCCAAAATATTGAGCCCAATCCATCCTACAGCCCATAGTATCCAATGCCTAATAGACATGGTTGCATCTTTTCGGTGCAACTGAACCCCTATGACCAGTCAAGAACAATCAACCCTGAGAAGGGCCCATATTTTTAGAATGGTGGAAGACCTTAGACTTAATATTTTCTTAGAAAGATTTGATTCAGATCTTTTTAAACTTGATTTGACATAGTTATAACCATTATGACTAACTTAGTGGCATGTGTTAGCTCAGATTATTAGCCACCTTAGATCAGGATTGAGCTGATAAATATGACCAAATAAGTGAGACCAGTGGTGGGATATGCCATTAACTCGATAAGAATGCATTCGAGTCGAGTAGTTCCTAATTAAAAATTAGTCGATCATATTTGCCAAACTTACCTTAGACACCAAATTGTTGAGCTAGAACCATCAGGTTATCCTATAATCCAGACTCTAACCACTAAGACTAATTAGATCTTAACTTGATCGATCACTCATGTGACTCAATCTTGACCTAGACTTAATCCTATTAGGCTGGTCAATTTAAGCACTCTTGATCCTATCTAACCAACTCTTGATTTGGTTTAATCAACCGCTAGACCTAATTGAGCTACCCAAGCACGAACCCAATTTTATGAATATGTATTAGATTTGAAAATTCTCAATTTTAGACCTAACATATTTCATAATCTTAATTCTTAATTAAGTTTATGATTTATAGATAAAATATGTAAATAAAATCCCTAGATTTCAGTATCTAGGGTTTTGCAGAAAATAATTTTTTTGATTTTTGATTAAGAACGAACACGCAGCATCCCTACACATCATAAGAATATCCCATTGAATGGAAGAAGAGGGCCTTTAAATCCTTCTTTATTCATATGATCGGACGGTCAAGGAGAATGCCTTAATCAGAAACATAATGAATCTACAAAACTAGTTAGATTTACATCATATATAACATATAAAAATTGATCTAACTTAAAAATATATTTTGTATACATCTTATGTATCATATCATGCATGGTTTTAGATCTAAATTATCTCATAAACATCTAAAAAATAAAATTTAAATTTAATCATATCAAAAAAAATTTATTCAAGATAACTTTGAAGATCTATTCTACAACTGGTCTAAACATGCATCAATCATTTCTCGTATGAACAAATTAAATAAATTTATTTTCTATTTTTTAGATCAAATTATAATATTTATAATATCAAAAAGTAGTAAATAAATAAATTTAAAAATTATAATTAATTCAATTAAAATTATGATGATGTTAGACTACACATAGAACGATTCTATTCCTAGTCTAGACATACATCTCATACATCTTATATCTAAATTATTTAATTTTAAGTTTTTGATTTTAGATCTAATCACATCTCATGTGATAACTAAAATCATCTAATTATTAGATCAAAAATATATTAAAATTAGATCTAATGAATTTTGAAAATCAGGCTCTGATACCAGTTGAAGGAAAAAATCTTATTTTCTGGGTCAGGTTCGTTCAGATCTGATTGGATCAAGAGAGATATTTCAAAATTTTTTTTCTTAGATCCAAATTAGATCTGAGACTCTTTAGATTTGATTTTATCAATCTAATAAAATAAAATAAAATAAATTAAATTAAATCTAATTTAATTATATATTTATTATGGGTAATCCTATTATCTTGTGATGATCCCGATGTTTGCCTGACGTTCTGGATGTAGCCACGCAAGCGCCTGGCCTCTAACGGTATCTAATCGGGCAAGATCTAGAGATCTTCTTCTTCTCAATCTGTGCTTCAAAAATTAGATCTGGATCTAATCTTGAAGGTCTTCAAAATAGCTTTTGAAGATCTGTCGTTGTCTCTTGCAGTAGTGCTGCCTTCTTCCTTCCTTGTCGTCTTTTTCTTGCTTGGATCATACCAAACTCAAGCCCAAAAACTCTTGAACATGAATAGAAAAGAGAAGACCTAAAGGTGGCATGGAGAGGGAGGGAGAGAAGCCTTGTGGCATGGGCAAAGGGTAGAAACTCTTCATTCCTAGCGTAAATAGGGTTTATGTAGATCCTGCTGCAGCATGCAGTGCCACATCATCCCAGCCAATCATGGATCTTTATGAAATCAGATCTAATTTTGATTGATGGAAAGATATCATCTGATTCAATTAGATTAGAGTCCCTTATAAACCTCCTTAGGTGGCACCAAGATTGGTCAAATAGGACTCTTTGGTGCCACCAAAGTTGAAACCATGAAGCAACCTGGAGTCCCATCTATATGGGACCCCAAGCGTGATCCTCGTGAGGCGCATGCCTCTCTAGGCATGCACCCCCTTCTTTTCTACATTTTAGTAGGAGGATAAAGCCCCATGTTCTCTCCTATGGGTACATGACACATGGGCAGATGTCTAACTGTCAAAAGTCAACATTTGACCAAAGTCAAAAGATAAGATTTAGCAGGTGACGGAAAATGGTAGGTGTTATCTCAAATTTATCTCATAAATTAAGACAATCCTTTTCTGATTTGGACAAGATCCAGTTAGACCAAGTAAAGGTTTTTGAGTAAGCCCAAACTATTTGGCTCAGTCGAGACAAGCTTTAATGATTGTTGAAGGAGAACATCGGGCTCAATCATGTGCTATCACGATTTCCTTGAACCTAATTAAATCTTATTCAAAATAATTGAACTGGGTTAGTTCAATTGATGATATCTAGATCCAAACCCTTGTTTGTGTGACCCAGTTAGCTTCAGTTTCATATGGTAATGGGATACATCACGATCTCTATCATCCACATCATCAAAATACCTTCCGATGGATCAGAACTTTTCTGATTCAGACAACTAGTATGATCAATCATCCAAATCATTTTAATTGCTCCTAAAATCCACCAGTGACACCTAGCAGCATATTCTGGCAGTCCATCAAAACTAAAAATGAACCTCGTTACCTATGTGATTAAGTTCCTCAATCTTGATCTTCAATTGGATTAGGGTTAATGCGATCTCATCCAACCTTAATTTTTGTCATATGAATTAATCATTTAATTCAAGTCTAATGTAAAAATCTTAATAGAAACTCTTTCTATTTTTTTACTCTACCATAGCCATGGGCTTACAGACTTTATTCTCATGATTATTGTAGGGCTGCTCCACATCTACCGAGGTATATAGATCTCCTATTAGTGCAATCCAATTTCTATAATTAACATGCTATAGCCAACATACACCTCAAAATTCTGAATGGCTAGAAGATCGAGTTATGGTGTAGTCAAACTATAACACCCTCAAGATGAACTACCGATGCACCTCAAGTCAAAGAATCAGACACACTACTACAGCTTCGAGCTAGTCAACGACGAGAAGGTAGACTTCCTCATGACTGGTCGAGGTGATCACGCTCAGTGCCCTCGTTCTCTAATGAGTACCTGTACTCTCACTCCAGTGTCTCTACACCATAGACTCAAGACACATCTATCCTAAAGAAGCGATCATACACCAACCTTCCGGATCAATCACCATTCTCATGATCATCCTACAGTCGAAAGCATTTTATGAGTAAATAATGAAAATTCATATCTTAAATTTTCAACTCTTAAAAATATGAACTATCATTACCATTAACTCAAGAGATGTATCACAGACACTTTTGAATACATATTATGATTGAAAATTATCCATTTTATTATTTATAATTAAAATTATAATTTTGCCCTTAGATGTGTATTACAAGTATCAGCCAATTCTGGCTTCTAGGGCACACATATCTAACACCTTGGGGGGCTTAGTTTGTGCTTTGGAGACCTAGGATACAAGATGGAGCAAGGAACCGAAGCCAAAGGATGAAGACTATAGAAAAGGGTCATTTCTATAGGTTAGCTAGCTCAATCAAAAATTGGATCAGCTATATCTCAGTGGATAGGCCAAATCAAAAAGTGTGCGTTCAGGATTTTGGGACTTCTGGAATTAATCTTCACATCAAATACCAGATCTCTATCTAGTTTTGATGTCAAAAAGCTATCAAAAAGGGAGCGGCATGAGTAGATAACGAAGAGTACATTGTGCCTAAGACTCTTTCCTCAAGAGTTTAATTCAAATCAAACTTTATCATAACTTAGTCTAGGCATCTCCATAATTTATGAAATTTGGCACACCCAAAGGATGACTCGAGTCCTATCACATATCCAAAATTTAGATCAAAAGAATTTCTAAAAAATTTTCTAGAGGCATCTGATCAGGTGACCTTCAATTCTCTCAATTGGGTTAACTTTCGACCCTAGTCCAATTGCACTAGGAATGAATTTAATTTCTACAAACCATATACTGCTCAATGTCACTGATGGATTTTGGGAGCAATTAGAATAATTTTGATGATCGATCATTCTAATTGTATGAATCAAAAGAGTTCTGATCCATCGAATGGTGTTTCAATGATATCGATGATAGTGATCGCGACATGTCTCATTACCATATGGAATTGAAAGTGAATCTCTTGGTGCAGCTACCTGTGTGATTGAATTCTTCTATCTTGAGCTCTGATAGGATTAGGATTAAGGTGAACCCATCAAACCTAACATCCATCATATAAATTAATCATTTGATTTGAGTCTGATGTGAAATTCTAATAGAAACTCTTTCTATCATCTTCACTCTACCATGGTATAGGCTTAAGAACTCAATCTCATGATTATCACAGGGCTACTCCTCATCTACTGAGGTAGATAGATCCTTTATTGGTGCAATCCAATTCTTACAGTGAAGACGCTATAGCCAACATACACCTCAGGATTTCAAATGGCTAGGAGATCGAGTTATAGTGTAGTCAAACTATAACACCCTCAAGGTGAACTATTGATGCACCTTAGGTTAGAGAACCAAACACACCACTGCAGCATCGAGCCAGTCATCGATGAGAAGGTAAACTTCCTTATGACTGCTTGAGGTGGTCATGCTCAGTGCCCTCATTCTCTAATGAGTACCTATACTCTCGCTTCGGTGTCTCCACACTATAGACTCAAGATATATCCATCCTAAGAAAGCGATCGTACACCAACCTTTCGGATTGATCACCATCCTCGTGATGATCCTACAGTCGAGAGCAGTTTATGATTTAATTATGAGAATTCATGTCTTAAATTTTTAACTCTTGAAAATATGAATTATCATTATCATTAACTAAAAAGATGTATCACAGACACTTTAAATATACACTGTGATAGAAAATAATTCTTTTATTAAATTATAGTCAAAATTATAAAATTATCCTTAGAAGTGTATTACAAGTGTTTAGCCAATCCGACTTCTAGGGCACACATCTAACACAGGACTATTGACACAGTATGTAACTAGGTTGGCTTAGTTTGAAACTAAGTCGACCCAGTCTTAGGTTAGCCAGCTCACTGCTAAGACTGAGCCGGCTCAGTAGTCGAGTAGAGATACGTGAAAGGTCTATTTGGAGCTAGGATCTAGGTTGATCTTTAGGGTCTTAAGGCCTTGTTCGAGAGATCTTAAAGGGGCTAACTCATGTATGGATTAGATTTAGATCCAAGAGATGAGAGCATGGGAGACATGGGTGTACATAGGCTCGATGAGTGCTTTCATGCATTGGGTTAGCCAGAAGAGTTTTTGGTCGGGCCTAATAGCTATGTATAAATACACAGATTATATTAGGATTTTATAGTGCTGTGGAATATAGATCATTTCTCTCTCAATCTCTCTTCTCTCTTCTCTCTAATGTTGCTACCCCAGGATTCTTGAAGAAGCCCTAGAAAGGGGGGGTGCCTCCCTCAAGCCCTAAGAGGGAGGTGCCCGATCATAGATCCAAGTGGTGGATCGATGATGTTAAGGATAAACCCCACTCCCACCGAAGTTCGGTCTAATGTTCAGCCAAGTATAATTTGTAATTATAGAAGAGCTTCAATTGCCACTTCTCTTTCAGCCGAACTCCTCCCAAACTTCTCCATCAATTGAACTCCTTCTAGACTTCTCTTACAACCAGACTTCTCCATTAGTCAAACTTCTTCCAAACTTCTTCATCAGTCGAATTCCATCCAGATTCTTCTAGCTGATTACTTTCAGATTTCAAATAGCATTCCTCCTAGATGAACCCCTCTAGTTGTATTTCCTCTAGATGATTTCTTTCAGTCAAACCCCTTTTAATCTATAGCTCTCTACACAGCATGAATCAACTCACTCAAAAATAACTTAGAGGAGTCTGAACTCCTCTGAAATTGATATATGTCAAAACTCTTCACTAATCAACACCTACTTCCTCCAAACATTGACTATTAATTCCCAATGAATGGGTATGTCATGACAACGGACACTATCCTCCATAACAAACTCTACGTGGCCCTGAGCAGCCCACAATCCGATGGTTATGGCTATCACTTTCAAGTTTGTTATAAGCTCCGTCTATAAAAAAGAACCATCTAGATACATTTTCTCTAAGCTCTCTTCTCCTTCCCAAAATTATGCTGAATTCTTTTCTGAACACTCCATTTCTGTTGGCCAAAATAGTTGACTTGATCATCGAAGGGTCCTATCAGAGCCACCACCGTTGACTTTGGACAATACTTTATTTTGTAAGTCACCGACAGTGACCTCTTCTTCCTCAACTCCAGCTCAATTCAGCGTCAACCAGATTCTGCATCAACAAGATTGGCACTGGAGGAAGGATAATTTGTAAACTCTTATTCCTAAAGGAGTGCTCAGTTGATCTTGTGGATCTTCTTCTTCAAGGTTCATCTCTATTCTCTACCTCAATCTCAAGAAACACCTCCAAAGAAGGCGACTATCCAAAGATCTACTGCTTCTACCGTCAGATCTGACCTAAATCCATTCATTTCCATTCCATCATCAGCACTTCAACCTCCTCCACCGACAGCCATGGTAGATCTGAAGCAGTTTAACCTGCTGATGTAGTGGGTTCAAAGCCTCATTGAAATGGTGCAGGCCATGCAGCAACCCTCGGTGATGGTTCTACCAGAAAATCCACCATTGAGATGTCAAGAATCGATTCCAAGGAGGTGCACTTGGGCTACCATATCCATCGCTCTTGAAAAGAAGAAACAGAGAGTAGAGGATCCTTGTTCAGATCATGATTCTTCTCCAGAAGAGATCTTATCCATCTACAGTTGGAAGCTTTCTAAGATCTACAATTGAGATGACATCCTCGATCAAAAACTGTAAGAGATGGACCGACAAATTAAGAAACTCTACCACGTCGCCCCAGCTCACCATGACGATGTCTACACCAATCTCCCTTTCTCTCTCCGAATTGTGCAAGAGCCCATTCTGCCGAACTTCAAGCATCCCTAAATTGAAGGCTACGATGGAACCTCTGATCCAGTCGATCACCTAGAGACCTTCCAAACCCTGATGCTGCTCCATGGCAAATTAGATGTCATCTTATGCCGAGCTTTAGCATCTATATTAAAGGAAGCAGCAAAAAATTGGTACTCGACATTGAAGCCATGTACAATCTTCTTCTTTGACCAAATGAGCCATCAGTTTGTGGCTCATTTTGTTAGCAGCCGGCATCTTCAGAGAGGTTTGGACTTCCTCACCAACATCAAGCAGAAGGAAAAGGAGTCTATACGGGCTTATGTTAATTGCTTCAATGCTGCCGCACTGGAAGTCTAGAATTTAGAACAGTCTATTGCAATGGTCGTGCTGAAGAACGGCCTTCAGAAGAATGGTTTGCTATTCTCCCTGGAGAAGAAGTATCCCAGGGACTTTGCTGATCTACTAGCTTGGGCTGAAGGATATGTCTGAGTGGAAGAAGCCTTCAAGTTGAAGAATGAGGAAGCCATAGGAGAGCAGCAAGCAGGAGAGTCTAATATGCCCATAGTTGATGGAGGGCCGAATGAAGTTCGGTAGCGCTCACGGACTCTCCTCGAGCTTAAGCAAGCTTGAACTCATCCTCAAGCTCGTCATCAAAGAAGTCCCAATTGAAGCGCACAAAGAAGTTCTCTTCTTAGAAGGTTTTACAACTATGCCCCCCTCAATGCTCCAGAAATGTAAGTATTGATGGAGATCAAGGAGCAACTATCGAGGCTTGAAAAGATGCGCACTCATCCTAGCAAGTGCAATCCTAATAAGTACTACCTCTACCATCATGACCACGGCCACGATACTGAAGAATGCATTTAGCTCCAAGACGAGATCGAGGAGCTCAATAGGAGAGGCTAGCTGGGTCGATTTCTTAGATGCCAATCTGAAGTAAGAGAAGATCAATCGAGGGCACTATCGCAGCCAGAACCATCAAGAAGAGAGAAATAATAAGAAAATCTGTTGCCTTTCGACATCATCAACACTATCTCTGGGGGACTTCGGTAAGAAGAAGCCAGCGGATCTGAGGGATCAGTGAAGAGATGGAGAACTGAAGAATCCATAACCTTCATTGAGGCAGATGCATGGGGAGTACAGTTTTCGCACAATGACGTGGTTTTAATCTCTTTAAATATAGCAGACTATGATGTACGTCGTATCCTAGTTGATAATAGTTGTTCGATTGATATCTTATTTTATGATGCTTTCTTCAAAATGTCAATATCTAATAGTTAGCTTGGACTAATAAACACTCCACTAGTAGGCTTCGCTGGTGCTGCTGTACCAATTAAAGATGTAATAAATCTAGCTGTGGCTACAAGGCAATATCCAAGACAATCCAAAGCATTGGTGGATTTCCTGGTAGTAAAGGCTCCCTCTGCTTATAATGCAATTCTCGATTGACCTGGTCTAAATGCACTTAGGGTGGTGGTGTCAACTTATTATTTGAAGATGAAGTTTTCAATAAGTTACGGGACTGGAGAGGTCAGGGGAGATCAAGCTCTAGTAAGGCACTACTACTCAATTGCCCTGCAAAAGGAAGAACAGTCCCACCCTTGTCCTGTCGATGGGATAGATGTCCGGGATGATCTCATGGAAGAAAGGAGAGAATCGATGGATGATCATATCTCAATCTCTCTGAATGATGGAAATGTGGAGCACACAGTATAGATTGGTTCCAATCTAACTGATGGGATATAAGAGCAGCTCATCGAATTCCTTCGAAGAAATGCAGATGTTTCTGCTTGGGTCCTGGCGGATATGCCAGAAATTGATGCGAAAGTCATGGAGCATCATTTGGTTGTTGATCCAAAACATCAGCCAATAAGAGAAAAGATGCAGAGCCATGCCCTAGAGAGACAGAAGGCAATTGCAGAAGAAGTTGATAAGCTTCTTAAGACTGGATTCATTCAAGAAGTCAACTATCCAAATTGGATCTCCAACATTGTACTCATCAAAAAGGCAAAGAGCAAATGGAGAATGTGCATAGATTTCAAAAAATTGAATAAAACCTACCCAAAAGATAGCTACCCTCTGCCCAAAATTGATTAGCTGATGGATGCTGTTAGATACGTGTGCCCTAGAAGCTAGAATTGACTGACACTTGTTATACACTTCTAAGAGTAAAATTATAATTTTGACTATAAATAATAAAATGGATTATTTTCTATCACAATGTGTATTTAGTGTCTGTGATACATCCCTTGAGTTAATGGCAATGATAGTTCTTATTTTCAAGAGTTAAAAATTTAAGACATGAATTTTCATTATTAACTCATAAAATGCTCCTGACCGTAGAATCATCATGAGGATGGTGATTGATCTAGAAGGTTGGTGTACAATCGCTTCTTTATAATAGATGAGTCTTGAGTCTACGGTGTAGAGATACTAGAATGAGAATACAAGTACTCGTTAGAGAATGAGGGCACTGAGCGTGACCACCTCGAGCAGTCATTAGTAAGCCTACCTTCTCATTGATGACTAGCTCGAAGCTGCAATTATGTATCTGGTTCTTTGACCTAAGGTGCATCGATAGTTCACCTTGAGGGTATTATAGTTTGACTACACTATGACTTAGTCTCTTAGCCATTTGGAATCCTGAGGTGTATGTTGGCTATAGCATGTTCATTGTCAGAATTGGATTGCACTAACAGAAAATCTATCTACCTCGATAGATGAGGAGTAGCCCTATGATGATCATAAGAATCAAGTTCATAAGCCCATGACCATGACAGAGTGAAATAATAGAAAGAGTTTCTATTAAGGTTTTCATATTAGACTTGAATCGAATGATTAATCATATGATGGATATTACGGTTTGACGAGATTACCTTAATCTCAATCCAGTCGGGGCTCAAGATAGAAGAACTTAATCACACGAATAACTGCACCTAGAGATTTATTTTTAGTTCTGATGGATTGCCACCATATGCTGCTAGGTGTCACTGGTAAATTTTAAGAGCAATTAGAATGATTTAGATGATCAATCATACTAGTTTTTTGAATCAAAAAAGTTCTGATCCATCGAAAGGTATTTTGATGATGTCGATGATAGAGATCATGATATATCTCATTACTAAATAAAATAGAACCTAACTAGATCACACAAATAAGGATTTCAATCTAGATATCATCAATTAGACTAACCTAGTTCTACTGATTTGAATTAGATTCAATTAGGTTCAAGAAAATTGTGCTAGCACATGATTGAGCCTAATGTTCTCCTTTAATTATCATTAAAGTTTATCTCGACTAAGCCAAATGTGTCTGGGCTCACTAAGGTACCTTTACTTGGTCTAGCTGGAGCTTGTACATATTAGAAAAGGGTTGTCTTAATTTATGAGATAAATTTGAGACAACACCTACCATTTTTTGTTACCTGCTAAATCCTGTTTTGGACATTTGGTTAAACGTTGACCTTTGATACTTAGACATCTACCCATGTGTCAAGCCATCATAGGAGAGAGTTCTTGGACTAGTCCATCTACTAAAAGGCATATGGATAAGGGGCGCATGCCTAGGCATGCGCCCATGGATAAAGCATTTGGAGTCCTGTATAGATGGGACTCTAGTTGCTTCAGGTATTCTACTTGGATGGTGCCTAGAATATTGCTTTGACCCCATCTTGACGCCATCTAAAGATGATTCAGAGGGGTGCTTATCTGATTGGATCAGATGATGTCATCCCATCAATAAGATTTAGATCTGATTGCATAGAAAGTCATGATTGGCCGAGATGATGTGGCACCGCATGGTGCAACAGCATCTATAAAAATCCTATTTGCGCTAAGATCAAAGATGCTTGACCCATTGCCCACACCACAAGGCTGCCCCTCTTCCTCCTCCACACCACCTTTAGGTGTTCTCTCTCCTATCCATGCTCAAGTATTTTTGGGTACATGTTTGGTGCGATCCAAGTAAGAGAAAGGTGACAGGAAAAGGAAGAAGGCAACATTGCTGCATGAGACAACTCACATTTTCGAAAGAAGTTTTGAAGATCATCAAAATCAGATCTAGATTTAATTTTTAGAAAAGTGATAAAGAAGGAGGAGATCTTCAAATCCTACCTGAGTGGATACCGATAGAGGTTAGGCACTTGCATGGCTAGATCTAGAACCTCAGGCAGACATCAGGATCATCATAGGATAATCAGATTATCCACAATAAGATAAAATTAAATTAGATTTAATTTATTTCTTATTTTATTTTTTTTATTTTATTAGGTCAATAATATTAGATCTAAAAAGTCTCAGATCTGATCTAGATCTAAGAGAAAATTTTTTGAAATATCTCTCTTGATCCAATCAAATCTGAACGAACCTGATCTAGAAAACTAGGTTTTTCCTTCAACTAGTATCAGAGCCAAGTTACATTTTTCATTAGATCTAATTTTATTTTAATTTTGATCTAATAATTTGATGATTTTAGATATCACATTATATGTGATTAGATCTAAAATTAAAAATTAAAAAAATTAAATAATTTAGATCTAAGTTGTACAAGATGCATGATTAGTTGTACAATAGAATTATTCTATGTATAGTCTTTTATGATCATAATTTAATTTGATTAGTTATAATTTTTTAGATCTATTTATTTATTATTTTTTAATATTATAAATATTATTATAAGATCTGAAAAATAAAAAACAAAATTATCTAATTTTTATACATACGAGATATGATAAATGCATGTTTAGATTAGTTGTAGAATAGTTCTACATAATTATCTAGAATAGATTTTAATTTGATATGATCAATTTAAATTTAATTTTTCAAATGATTATGAGATAATTTAGATCTAAAAACATACATGATATGATACACGAAGATGTATGTAAAACATGTTTATAGTTAGATCAATTTTTCATATATGAGATATATGATGTACATCTAACTAGTTTTATAGTTTTCATATTTTTGATTAAGACGTTCTCCTTGGCTATTCGGTCATAAGAAAAAAGTAGAATTTAAATACCCTCTTCTCCCATTTGATGGGGTGTTCTTATGATGTGTACGTGTGCTGCACGTTCGTCCTTAATCAAAAATCTAAAACTTATTTTCTGCAAAATTCTAGATCCTGAAATCCTAGGATTTTATTTACAAGTTTTGTTTGTGAATCCTAAACTTAATTAAGAATTAAGATTATGAAATATGTTATGTCTAAAAATTGAGAATTTTTAGATTTAAGATATATTCATAAAATTGGGTTCGGGCTTAGGTAGCTTAATTAGATCTAGCGGTTGATCAAACCGATCAAAAGTTGGTTAGATGGGATCAAGAGTGCTTAAATTGACCAGCCTAATAGGATTAAGTATGGGTCAAGATTGAAACACATGAGTGATCGATCAAACTAAGACCTAATTAGGCTCAGTGGTTAGAGTCTAGATTGTAGGCTAACCTGATTGGTTGTAGCTCAACAATTTGGTGTCTAAGATAAGTCTAGTAGATATGATCGAATGGTTTTTAATTAGAAGCTACTCGACTTGAATGCATTCTTGTCAAGTTAATGGCATATCCCTTCCATCGATCTCACTTATCTGGCCATATTTATCGACCTAGTCCTGATCTAAGGTGGTTAGCAATCCGAGCTAACCCATGCCACTAGGTTAGTCATAATTGTTATGGCTATGTAAGTCAAGTTTAAAGAGACCTAAATCAAATCTCTCTAAGAAAAGATTAAGTCTAAGGTCTTCCACCATTGTAGATATGCGGGCCCTTCTCGAGGTTGATTGTTCTCGGCTAGTCATAGTGGTTTAGTTGCACTGAAAAGACATAATCATGTCTATTAGGCATTGGATGCTACGGGCTGGAGGATAAATTGGGCTCAATATTTCGAATATGATGAGAGACTAAATTAGAAATCCAATCTATGCAAATGGTGGGTCTGACATAACTAAGAAGTAGATCAATATTTCAGATACGGTGAGATTCATGAATTAGAGATCAAGTTTGGATGCACCATGATTAGAGAATCATTAGATAAGAGTTATCCACTCATTGGCTAATCCATCATCAATAACTGTTAGGTGAGGTGATGAGTCAGTTGGTGGGACTGCACCACCCTTTAGAAATCTATAATAATGGAGATTTTCACATCTCTATAGAAGAAGTGTAGGGATCTGATAAAATAGTGGAAGCTAATTTATTTAAAAATTAAACTCCTAAATAAATTTGTCAAGTCTTAATTACAATATCTAACAAGAAACTTTGACTCTCTATAGGAAAAGCAAAATGTCTGCATCCAATCCACTAGCATGTATCTTGGATACCCATAGACTAACTAGACCCAATTACAAGGATTGGCTTTGAAACTTTAAAATCATGTTGGATTCCAAGAAGTTAACTCATGTATTGGATCAGGATCCCCCCACCTTACCAGCTCGTCCATCTGCTGAATAGAGAGCATCTCTTGATAAGTGGACGGACAAAGACAACAACATCAGATACTACATGTTAGGCTCGATGTCTAATGAGCTTTAGTGCCAACATGAAGATATCAAGACTATCCGCCAAATATTGGCTCACCTGCAAGAGATGTTTGGTGAATAGAGTTGTGCAGCCAAATATCAGATTACTAAATGACTATTCAAAGCTAAAATATGTGATGGGCAGTCAATCCAAGATCATTGTCTGATGATGATCAAGGACTTGGAATAGCTTGAGAAGCTCGGAGTGAAGTTGGACCTAGATCTACAGAATGATATAATTCTGCAATCCTTGACTGATGCATTTGGGCAGTTCATCATGAACTACCATATGCATAAACATCAAAATACTCTAGTCGAGCTTACGAACATGCTGGTTACTACTGAGCTTTCAATGAAGGATTCTATAGGCTTAGTATTTGCTATGGAATGGACTTCTTCCAAGAGAAAATCTTTTGAAAAGAAGAAGAAGTCTGTGTAAAGGCAGAAGGTGGAAGGAGGAAAGAAAAAGAAGGCAGAGCTAAAGAAGAAGGCCGCTAACAAAGGAAAGTATTTCCATTGCAACATTGACGGCCACTGAAAGTAGAACTGCCCTACATACCTGGCCATCCTAAAGAATAAGGAGGCAGGTCCTTTTGGAGGTATGCTCATTATTGAATCTAACCTTATGATTTTTTCTACATCCAGTTGAGTGCTTGACTCTAGTTCTAGTGCTCATTTGTGCACTTTCACGTAGGATCTTGAGGATAGCAGAAGGCTGAGAGATGGTGAGATGATCCTATGCAATGAAAACGGAGCAAGGATTAATGTTGTCACCGTGGAAACCTACCCTCTTCGACTACCATCTAGTTTAGATTTAGTACTTAAGAATTATTATTATGTGCCTGCAGCAAATAGGAATTTGATTTCTATTTCATATTTAGCACAAGAAGGCTATATAATTAGTTTTCTTAAGAACCATTATAACATTCTTTATGAAAGAAATAAAATTGTAAGTGGTTTTCTTATTAATGATCTTTACCAATTACATATTGATATATCTATTTTTAATATCGAGCAAAATGTGAATTCCATAAAATCAAAATGATCCAAGGATAGTCCAAATGATAGGTATCTATGGCACCTTAGACTAGGTCATATAGCAGAAGATAGGGTTATAAATTAAAAAAAATCGAGCTATTGAGTCCATTGACTTTTGAGTCATCCAATTTATGAATCATGTCTTCATGGCAAAATAACTAAACTCTCTTTTGTGGGACATGGAGAAAGGGCCATGGATTTACTTACCCTAGTACATACTGATGTGTACGGCCCATTTGATGTACCAACTAGAGATAATTTTGTCTACTTCATAATCTTCATCGATGATTTATCTCGGTATGGGTATGTGTATCTTATGAGACACAAGTCTGAAGCCTTTGAAAAGTTTAAAGAATTCAGACATGAAGTAAAAAAGCAAACTGAAAAATTCATTAAGGTTCTTCGATTAGATCGAGGACGTGAATACCTTAGTCGAAAATTCCTAGATTATCTCAAGCAGAATGGCATAGTCTCTCAATGGACTCCACCTAGATTGCTTCAACTCAATGGAATTTCAGAATGGAGGAACTAGACCATATTAGATATGGTCCGATCCATGATGAGCTTCACAGACCTTTCTGATTTTTTTTTGGAGACAGTTTATTAACTGTTATATATTTACTGAATAGGGTTCCTTCTAAAACCATTTCTACCACACCGTATGAGATATGGCATGGTAAGAAACCAAGTCTAAGTCATCTCAGAATTTGGGGTTGTTCGGCTCATGTCAAAAGGCAACAAACGGATAAGTTAGATAATAGGTCCTTTAGAGCTCGATTCATAGGATATCCTAAAGAGTCCTTAGGATATTATTTCTATATTTTAGAAGATCACAATGTGATCATGAGTCGACATGCCATCTTTCATGAAAAATAGTTTATTCAAGATGGCGGCATTGGAAAGTAGATCAAGCTAGAGAAGAAAGTCTCCCAAAAGCAAAGAGCTAAGGATCCTTTGGAGCCAAATCAGATTGAGCTAATACAATCACTACCTCCTCCACCTTGAAGATCGAAAAGGATTTTTCAACCCTCTGAGAGGTACTTAGGTACTATTTTAGAGGAAGTAGAGGAAATATTCCTCGTAGGTAATGGAGTTCGTGTTGATGATCACAAAATCTATAATGAGGCGATATCAATTCAAGAAATGGTTAGAGGCAATGAAGTCAGAAATTGACTCGATGCACTCAAACCAAGTCTGGACCTTGGTAGATCCACCAGAAGGTATAGTACCTATTGGGTGTAAATGGATCTATAAGTGAAAGATTGGTGTAGATGGAAATGTAGAGACATTCAAAGCTAAATTAGTGGTGAAAGGTTATAGTCAGTGTGAAGGCATTGACTATCAGGATACCTTTTCGTTAGTAGCCATGCTTAAATCCATTCGCACATTGCTTGGTATTGCAGCTTATTTTGATTATGAAATATGGCAAATGGACGTGACAACGAAGTTCTTAAATTGATATCTTGAGGAAGATATCTATATGGAACAGCCGCTGGGTTTCACATCCAGTGATATTGATCACAAAGTTTGCAAGCTGCAAAGATCCATATATGGACTTAAGCAAGCATCTCGGAGCTGGAATACTCATTTTAATGATGTGATCAAATTATTTGATTTCATCAAGAATAAGGAGGAACCATGTATTTTCAAAAGGATCAGTGGGAGTGCTATTGTCTTTGTCGTACTGTACGTGGATGATATCTTCCTTATTGGGAATGATATCCCCATGTTGACCATAGTTAAAATGTGGTTATCTAAAGAATTCTCCATGAAAGACCTAGGAGAAGCATTCTTCATTCTTGGAATCAAAGTCTATAGAGATAGACCAAATAGGATGTTAGGTCTTTTACAGAAGATGTACATAGAGGATGTGCTAAAGAGGTTTAGCATGGAAAACTCCAAGAGGAGATTGGTACCCTTCAGACATGGCATTCATCTCTCCAAGAAAATGTGTCCTAACACACCAGAGGAGATTGAATGCATGAGCAAGATCTCTTATGGTTCTACAATAGGGAGCCTCATGTATGCCATATTATGTACATGATCTGATATAGCCCATGCTATGAGTGTCACAAGCAGATATCAGTCAAATCCAGGAGAAGAATACTGGACTTCTATGAAATGTATCCTTAAGTACTTAAGAAGAACTAAGGATATATTCTTGATTTTTGATAATGGAGAACACAAAGTCCAAGGGTATACAGACTCAGATTTTATGACCGATATAGATGATCAAAAATCGACATCTAGGAATCTATTTGTGTGTAATGATGGTGCTGTCAGTTGGAAGAGTTCCAAATAAACAGTAATAGCAAATTCCACCATGGAAGCAAAATACATCGCTGCATCAGAAGTTGCAAAGGAGGCATTTTGGTACAAGAAGTTTGCCATAGAGATCGGAGTGAGGCCATCAGATGCCATTCCTTTATATTGCGACAATAATGGCACCATAGCTCTTGCTAAGGAGTCGAGGTCTCATCAGAAGTTTAAACACATCGAGCGGTGATACCACCTCATCTGTGATTACCTTGAGAAAGTATATGTCGAGGTCAAGAGAGTCGACTCCACAGCGGCAACCCCACTTACAAAGTTGTTGGGCCAGCAGAAAATCAAAATCCACCTTGAGAAGATGGGACTTAGATTTGTAGCCAATTGACTTTAGGTCAAACGAGAGTTTGTTAGATATGTATGCCCTAGAAGCCAGAATTAGTTAACACTTGTTATACACTTCTAAGAGCAAAATTATAATTTTGACTATAAATAATAAAATAGATTATTTTCTATCATAATATGTATTTAGTGTTAGTGATACATCTCTTGAGTTAATGGTAATGATAGTTCTTATTTTCAAGAGTTGAAAATTTAAGACATGAATTTTCCTTATTAACTCATAAAATGCTCCTGACCGTAGGATCATCATGAGGATGGTGATTGATCCGAAAGGTTGGCATACAATCGCTTCTTTATAGTAGATGAATCTTGAGTCTACCATATAGAGACACTAGAGTCAGAGTACAGGTACTCATTAGAGAACGAGGGCACTAAGCGTGACCACCTCGAGCAGTCATTAGGAAGCCTACCTTCTCGTCGATGATTGGCTCGAAGCTGCAGTTGTGTGTCTGGTTCTTTGATCTGAGGTGCATCGATAGTTTATCTTGAGGATGTTATAGTTTGACTACACCATGTCTCGGTCACCTAGCTATTCAAAATCCTGAGGTGTATGTTGGTTATCGCATGTTCATTGTAGGAATTGGATTGCAACAATAAGAAATCTATCAATCTCGGTAGATGAGGAGTAGTCCTATGATGATCATGAGAATCAAGTCCATAAGCCCAGGGCCATGTTAGAGTGAAATAATAGAAAGAGTTCTATTAAGGTTTTCACATTAGACTTGAATCGAATGATTAATTCTATGATGGATATTAGGGTTTGACGAGATTACCTTAACCCCAATCCAGTCGGGGCTCAAGATAGAAGAACTTAATCACACGGATAACTGCACCAAGAGATTCATTTTTAGTTCTAATGGATTGCCACCATATGCTGCTAGGTGTCATTGGTAAATTTTGAGAGCAATTAGAATGATTTCGATGATTCATCATACTAGATGTCTGAATCAGAAAAGTTCTGATCCATCGAAAGGTATTTCGATGATGTTGATGATAGAGATCATGACATATCTCATTACGATATAGAACTGAACCTAACTGGGTCACACAAACAAGGGTTTCATTTAGATATCATCAATTGGATAACCTAGTTTAATTGATTTGAATTAGATTCAATTAGGTTCAAGAAAATCATGCTAGCACACGATTGAGCCTAATGTTCTCCTTTAATTATCATTAAAGTTTGTCTCGACTGAGCCAAATATGTCTGAACTCACTTAGGTACTTTTACTTGGTCTGACTGGAGCTTGTCTAGGTTAGAAAAGGATTGTCTTAATTTATGGGATGAATTTGAGACAATACCTAGCATTTTCCATCACCTGCTAAATCCTGTTTCAAACATTTGGTCAAACATTAACCTTTGACACTTAGACATCTGCCCATGTGTCAAGCCATCATAGAAGAGAGTTCTTAGACTAGTCCACCTACTAAAAAGTAGATGGATAAGGGGTGCATACCTAGGTAGGCGTGTACCCATGGATAAATCATCTAGAGTCCCATATAGATGGGACTCCAGTTGCTTCGGGGATTCTACTTGGATGGTGCCTAGAAGATTGCTTTGACCTAGTCATGGCGCCATCTAAGGATGATTTAGAGGGGCTCTCATCTGATTGAATCAGATGATATCATCCCATTAATTACATTTAGATCTGATTGCACAGAAAGCCATGATTGGTCAGGATGATATGGCACTACATGGTGCAATAGGGTCTATAAAAATCCTGTCAATGCTAAGATCAAAGATGCTTGACCCATTGCCCATGCCACAAGGCTGCCCCTCTTCCTCCTCCAAGCCACCTTTAGGTGTTCTCTCTCTTATCCATGCCCAAGAATTTTTGGGCACAAGTTTGGTGCAATCCAAGCAAGAGAAAGGCGATAAGAAAAGGAAGAAGGCAGCACTGCTGCAAGAGATAACTCATATTTTCGAAAGGAATTTTGAAGATCTTCAAAATCAAATCCAGATATGATTTTTGGAGAAGTGATAAAAAAGGAGGAGATCTTCAAATCCTACCTATGTGGATACCAATAGAGGCCAGGCACTTGCATGGCTAGATCAAGAACCTTAGGCAGACATCAGGATCATCACAGGGTAATCAGATTACTTACAATAAGGTAAAATTAAATTAGATTTAATTTATTATTTATTTTATTTTATTTTTTTATTAGATTAATAATATTAGATTTGAAAAGTCTCAGATCTGATCTAGATTCAAAATAAATTTTTTTGAAATATCTCTCTTGATCTAATCAGTTCTGAACGAACATAACCTAGAAAACTAGGTTTTTCTTTCAATTGATGCAACTTCGGGCTACGAGCTCCTCACTTTCATGGATGCCTTCTCCGACTATAATCAAATATAGATGGCACTAGAAGATCAGAAGAAAACTATTTTTATTATTGATCGTGGTTTTTACTGTTATAGGATTATGCCTTTTGGACTCAAAAATATCAGAGCAACATACCAGTGCTTGGTCAATAAGATCTTCAAGGAGCAAATCGGCCACATCATGGAAGTGTATGTAGATGACATGCTTGTCAAGAGCCAAACTTCAATAAATCATATTACAGACCTTGAGGAAACCTTTGATGCCCTTCAAAAATATAAGAAGTTGAATCCAACCAAATGCGCCTTCGGTGTGACTTTAGAAAAATTATTGGGGTTCATGGTGTCAAGGCACAGGATTGAAGCAAATTCGGAGAAGAATCAAGCTATTCAAGAGATGAGGGCTCCTAAATCCATCAAAGAAGTTCAACACCTGATTGGAAAGACGGCAGCCTTGAACCACTTCTACTGGACCACCGAATGCCAACAAGCCTTTAAAGAGCTCAAGGACTATCTTTGTTCACCTCTTTTGTTAGCCAAGCCTGAACCTAGAGAAGAACTTTCTGTATCTAGCGGTTTCCCCAGTAGCTCTGACAGCAGTCTTAGTTAAAAAAAAGTGAAAGTACAGCGATCGATCTACTATATAAGCTGGGTCCTGAGAGATGCCAAGATCAGGTATACCAAGTTAAAAATACTAACTTATGCTCTATTGATTGTAGCCCAAAGACTTCGACCTTATTTCTAGGGGCACACCATAACCCTCCTTACTGATCAACCAATCAAGGCAGTTCTCCATTGAATAAATGCCTCTAGGTGAATAGCAAAATAAGTAATTGAGCTCACCGAATTTGACATTAACTACCAACCTCAGCCATCAGTCAAAGCCCAAATATTGATAAAATTTGTAGTATAATGCACCATTCTGGATGAAGCTAAGCTTGAATAGAATGAAACCAGCATTTCATGATTGCAACCGAGCTCCTCTGAAGAAAGAGCTGATCTCTCAAAAAATTTTTGGATCCTATATGTGGACAACTCATCCAACGCTTCTAGTGCAGGTGCAGGACTGATCTTGGTTAACCCAGAGGAGATCATCATCGAATATGCGCTGCACTTTGAATTCTCTGCAACTAATAATGGGGCCAAATATGAAGCATTGATCGTTGGGTTAAAGTTAGCTAAAGATTTAGAAGCAGATTGGCTCCAAGTCTACAATGATTTCAAACTGGTGGTTGGACAGGTTAGTGATAGTCATGAAGCATGGAAGGAAAGCATGATGAAATATCTTGAGAAAGTGAATAACTTGATTTCGACCTTCAATAGTTTTAACATCCAACAAATTCCAAGGGTAGAAAATACCAGAGCTGACCTTTTCTCTAAACTGGCCACTTTAGCCTCGATCAAACTGCCAAAGAAAGTATTCTTTAAAGTTCTAAAATGCCCAAGTTTGGAGGAACCACAATTTGTAATGCAGATCGACTATGAGCCATGTTGGATTGATCCACTGGCCGCCTATCTTAAAGATGGAGTTCTTCCTTATAATCCAAAAGAAGCTCAAAAACTCAGTAATCAAGCCTCCCGATATGTTCTGTATGAGGCAAGTGTATAAAAGATTGTATTTTTTACCACTCTTAAGATGTCTCCGACCTTCAGAAGAAAATTATGCATTATGGGAAGTACACGAGAGAATCTGCAGAAGTCATGTAGGAGCCAGATCTTCATCATAAAGACTACTTCGATCGGATTACTATTGGCCAATCTTGTACCATGATTCTATGAAATATGTCAAAAAATATGATTTTTGCCAAAGAAATGCAAACATTCAAAGACATTCAGCCTCCGAACTACACCCTTAAGTGCCCCATGGCCATTTGCACATTGGAAAATGGATATACTCGGACCATTTCCAATGACGTCTGGACAACGAAAGTTTCTCTTAGTGGCAAAGACTATTTCACAAAGTGGGTTGAAGCGGAACCTCTAAAAAAATAACTGAAGCAAAAGTATAGAACTTCATCTGAAAGTCGATTATTTGCAGATTCAGCCTACCTCAGACCCTCATAATAGATAATGGATGATAATTTGCTGGAGCAAGATTTGTCAAATTCTATGAAGATCTGAATATCTTCCACCATTTTACATCAGTGGCTCATCCATAGGCAAACGGAGAGGCCGAAGTAACTAACAGAATCCTGCTATAAGATATCAAAGCAAGGCTTGAGACGGAAAAAGGAACTTGGATATATGAACTCTATCATGTGCTCTGGGCTTACCAAACTATCCAAAGATTGCCAATAGAAGAAACTCCATTCGCTTTGGCCTTCAAAACTGAAGCTGTCATTTCGATAGAACTTAAACTTCCATCAGCACAAGTCGTGGCATTCAATGAGTAGTGCAACTTATGGGACCTAAGGGCTAACCTCAACTTGGTGGAAGAAAAATAAGAAAAAGCTCAAGTTTGGATGATAGCCTAAAAAGTAGCTCGCTACTACAACTCAAAAGTCAAAGGCAGAATATTCAATATGGAGAATTTTGTACTTCGGTGAGCAACTATTTCACAACCTCAAAATCAAGAAAAGCTTGCTCCAAATTGGAAAGGCCTGTATGAAGTAGAGGAGACCGTCCAGCCCGAAACTTATCGCCTGAAGGAGGTCAGAGGAACAACACTTCCATGACCTTGGAATTCAAAAAATTCGAAAATGTACTACTAGCAATTTTTCTTCAATAAAACTCCTCCATTTCAATATTATTATTTTTTGGTGCAAAAACTATGTGATGATAGAAAAGAAGTAATCAAAAGTGGCCATGATATAAATAGAAGGAGAATCTCATCCTAATATGAGCAAGTCGAAGGCCTCCGATTATTTAAGACAGGAGGAGGGAAGAGGTCCATTCAACAGCCCATTTGTGCCCCTATTGTCATGATAGGGATAGAAGGGGAACCTCGTCCTAACATGAGCAAGTTGAAGGCCTCGTTAATTTATGATGGGATGAAGGGAGAGGCCCATTCAATGGCTCATTTGTTGAAAGAAAAAATCTATTTTTTGGATCAGATTCATTCAGATCTGATTGGATCAGAAGGGATATTTCAAAAAAAAATTTTATAAGATCCTAATGAGATCTGAGACTCCTTAGACCTATTCTTATTGATCTAATAATAAAAATTAAAATTAAAATTAAATCTAATTTAATTATACCTTTATTTTGGATAATCTAATTATCCTGTGATGATCCCTATGTTTGTTTAAGCTTCTAGATGTAGCTACGCAAGTGCCTGGCCTCTATCGGTATCCACTCAGGCAAGATCTAAATATCTTCTTCTTCTCAATCAATCCTCTAAAAATTAGATCTAGATCTGATTTTGAATGTCTTCAAAACTAATTTTGAAGAACAGTCGTTGTCTCTTGCAGCAGTGTTGCCTTCTTCCTTTTTTGGCATTTTTCACTTGCTTGGATCGCACCTTGTTCATGCCCAAAAGTCCTTAGGCATGGTGAAAAGAGAGTGGACCAGATGGTGGCATGGAGAAGGAGGGAGAGAGGCTATGTGGCATGGGCTAAAGGCAGAAGAATTAAATTCTAGGTGCAGACAGGGTTTATATAGACCCTGCTGCACCATGTAGTGCCACATCATCTTAGCCAATCGTGACCCTTTGTGCAATCAGATTTAAATCTTATTAGTGGAATGACATCAACTGATCTAATTAGATGAGAGACCCTCAAAACCCTCTTAAGATAGTGCCAAGACTGAATTAAACAAGACTTCTTGGTGCCACACAGTTTAATCTCCTAAAGCAACCTGGAGTCCCATCTGTATGGGACTCCATCTTTTATCCTCATGGGGTGCATGCCTCCCTAGGCATGCACCCCCTTTCTATCTACTTTTTAGTAGGATGACAAGCCCCCAAGTACTCTCCTATGGGTGCATGACACATGGACAGATGTCTAAGTGTCTAGGGTCAATATTTGACCAAGATCTGAAAATAGGAATTAGCAGGTGACCGAAAATGGCAGGTGTTGTTTTAAATTTATCTCATAAAATAAGACAATCCTTTTCTGATCTAGACAAACTTTAGTCAGACTAAGTAAAGATTTCTGAGTGAGCTCAAATATATTAGGCTCAGTCAAGACAAGCTTTAATGATTGTTAAAGAAGAACATTAGGCTCAATCGTGTGTTAGCATAATTTTCATGAACCTAATTGAATCTTATTAAAATCTATTGAACTGGATTAGCCCAATTGATGACTTCCAGATCCAAACCCTTATTTGTGTGGTCAAGTTAGGTTCAGTTTCGTATGGTAATGGGATATGTCGTGATCTCTATCATCGACATCATCGAAATATCTTTTGATAGATCAAAACTTTTTTAATTCAGAAAACTAGTATGATCGATCATCCAAATCATTCTAATTACTCTCAAAATCCACCAGTGACACCTAGTAGCATATGATGGCAACCCATCAGAACTAAAAGTGATCCTCTCAATGTAGTTATCTGTGTGATTAAGTTCTTCTATCTTGAGCCCTGATTGGATTAGGGTTAAGGTGATCTCGTCAAATCCTAATTTTCATCATCTAAATTTATCATTCAATTCGAGTCCAATGTGAAAACCCTAATAGAAACTCTTATTACTTTACTCTACCGTGGCCATGGGCTTATGGACTTGATTCTCATGATCATCGTAGGGCTGCTCCTCATCTACCGTGGTAGATAGATCTCCTATTGGTGCAATCCAATTCCTACAATGAACATGCTATAGCCAATATGCACCTCAGGATTTTGAATGGCTAGGAGATCGAATTATGGTATAGTCAAATTATAACACCCTCAAGGTGAACTATCTATGACCTCAGATCAAAGAACTAGACACACCAGTGCTGCTTCGAGCCAGTCATCGATGAGAAGGTAGACTTCCTTATGAGTGCTCGAGGTGGTCATGCTCAGTGCCCTCATTCTCTAACGAGTACCTATACTTTCGCTCCAATGTCTCTACACCATAGATTCAAGACTCATCTATCTAAAAGAAGCGATCATACACCAACCTCTCGGATCAATCACCATCCTCATGATGATCCTATGGTCGGAAGCTTTTTATGAGTTAATAATAAAAATTCATGTCTTAAATTTTCAACTCTTGAAAATATGAACTATCATTATCATTAACTCAAAGAATGTATCATAGACACTTTCAAATATACACTGTGATAGAAAATAAACCATTTTATTATTTATAGTTAAAATTATAATTTTGCCCTTAGAAGTGTGGTATAAGTGTCAGCCAATCTGGCTTCTAGGGCACATATATTTAACAAACTCTCACTTGACCTAAAGTCAATTAGCTATAAATCTAAGTCCTATCTTCTCAAGGTGGGCTTCGATCTTCTGTTGGCACTACTATAAAAAAGGGCTACAACAGCATTTTGTAATCACTATCGTAGCCTAAAAAACTACTGCCATAGGCTATGGCAGCGGTTATTTAACCGTTGCTACTGAAGCTATTGTCATAGCTCTATGGCAGCAGTTATTGTAGTGATTGTTTGTATCACTACCATAGATAGCCTATTGTAGTGATTTATAAATCGCTACAATAGATCGACCTATAGTAGTAATTATGTAACCACTGCCATAGGTTATCTATAGCAGCGGTTACATAACCGCTGCCATAGGTAATCTATAGCAGCATTTTTCTAACTGTTGTGATAGATCTAATGCAATGGTTGGCATCATTTACACCAGAAATCTATGATAGCGGTTGGCACGGATATGACTGCGGTTATAACACCACTATCGTAGATCTTGAATAACTAAAAAATTTAAATTTTTATTTTTTTTATATATTTTACCTGATAAATATAGATATATAACATGCAAAAATATAATAAACATAAAAATTATTCTAAAATATTAAAATTTTATTATCGAATAAAATTTATTATAATATTTTTTAAAAAAATAAGATATATCAAAAGTCTCCTAAATCTACATCATCATCGTTGTCACCGAAAGCTAGAGCCAAAGCTGGAGTTGGAGCCAGAGTTGAAGTTGGAGCTGGAGTTGGTGCTGGAGTCGGAGCCAGAGTTGGAGCTGGAGTTAGAATGTGGGCCAACATATCCTCAAAGCCTATGACTCCAAAACACATGCTAAGCATCGACATCATATCTCTCATGATGCCCTCTAAATGAGATGTGCGCTCTTCAGTTCGATCTGCCCATGTCACAGCATGATCTGCCCGTGCCGATGCCTCCTCAAGCTCCTCCCAATTGATGACAGCAGAAGTTTGTGAGAAAATGCTCACCTCAGACCAGTAGCTTGTCGGTGTGTGTCCGGGCCTGCATCAAATCCTCCCAGCCGCATAGACAGATGGTCATAGGGCCAAGAGGTATTCGGGCCCTCGCTCACGAGGGTATCTAACTAATCCTATAATTATAAATTAAAATAAAATTTTATAAGAAATGCTATAATACTAATCATATATACTAATCTATTTAATACTTATAAAAATATGCATGATCGTGGCATTCATCAGCCTGCCCATCTTGTCTGTGCAGCTAGATCGAAAGATCTCGTTATGGCTGGGCATCACTCTATCTCTCATTAGCTATAACAAAGAATAAATTTCTCAGAAAGATGATAAAAAATATGAATTTAATTTATCTATTAAGATTTAGAATTAATTACCTCTCTATGCACATGATTGGCCATAGACTCATGGCCTGGAGTGTACATACACTTTTGGGCTACATGATTCTCCTAATTCTGATAGGAGGTAGCTTAACAAGTATTTAAATAAATAATAAATATTTAAATAAAATTTTAAGCATATTAAAAAATTTAAATGTTAGGAATTTTACCTTGAACTTTTAGCTCGTCCAATGTCTAACCATCCTCTCCCATTGACTCGGAGGATAGTCTTGTATCCAGGAAACAAGCTCCTCCAGAGTGTCTTGTCGGTGCTCGAGCCATCCTCTATAGAGCTTGACTTGTAACCTCGGTACAACTTTTCGATCTTCCTCAGTTGGGCATCTTAAGCCCTTTCATGATTGGAGAAGTCGTACCTTTTCTATACAAAGTTATCAAAAATCTATTACAAAATTATTCTAATCAAACATATATAGTGTAAACATATAAAATGCATAAATATAACTAAAATGTGCATACTTACCCATATCTCCTCCCATACATGGTCTCAGATGGTAGCATCCATCAAACACTAGTCTCTGCGCTCTACGGGAATGATGTCCAATCGACTCACAAGCACTCCAAAAAAAAAATGCATCTCTCGTGCGATCTCCCCTACCGGCCTCCTCTCCACATCATAATAGACCATCACCTGATGCTGGCGATTCTACACGTGTGCCATACGTATGGATCCACGAAATATCCTACTAGATGACGCACTTGTAATGCAAATATGTTATACAAATATATAAGTATACAAATACTATATAAAAAATAAAGTTATGTTAATATAATAAAAACATACACTCAGATGCCTGCATAGTAGCATGTGTCTCAAATATGGGCAACGATAGAGGCTTAGCTGTCAATGGAGTAGATGCTATCGATGGAGTAGATGCCGACGGTGGAGGTCCCTAAGCAATCGATGATGAGATAGATGGAGTATACTCCGATTGCTCCTCGGATGCTGAACTACACGTAACCCACCAAAGGGCAGGGGTGAAAGCTAGATGGCATTTCGATGCCATCATGATCTGCAATGTTAACGAATATTAATCAATATAATATGTTGAACAATAATATTAGTATAAAATCAATAAATATTCTCTAATATGTACACTAATCAATTGACGGGTCTATCCTTATGCAATACAATAAACAGGAGCAACAAGATATAAACATCCAAAAAATATTATGCAATAAATTCTACAACATGAATTACATTCATAAATAATTAAGGATGAACAATAGTTGTAGATCCGATTTCTTGCATGAACCTTGGTGTTAATCCAAAAACTTGAAAGAAGAACAAAGTAGATGATGGTGGCACCTTAGGACTTAATGTTAGAACCTTAGAGACACATATCAAATTTTATTCGCTCAGAAGTCGAGTTGGCACCATTCCTAAGACAGCCAACTCTGTGCTTGAGACATCCGACTCAGATCCTCCCCCAGCCAGCTTCATCATGGCCCAAGCCGGCTCGGCTACGTATCTAGGCCAGCTTGACTGTGTGCCATCCTCTCGATCACTCCCTCCCTCCCTCTCTCGATCTCTCTCGTCGATGATGGCGGTGAGGCTGAACCCCTCTCTCCCAACTTTTTCATCTCTCGATCTTCCTTTCTCCCTCTCTTGATCTCCCTCGTCGGTGAGGCCGAACCCCATCCCTCTCTATCTCACTCTCTTGATCTTCCTCGATCTCCCTCACTGGCAAGGTCGGACCCCATCCCTCCCAGTGATGCCGACATGGTCGGACCTCTCCCTCCCTCTCTCGCTCTCTCGATCTCCCACTCTCCCTCTCTCGATCTCCCGCATCGACGAGGCTGGACCCCCTCCCTCCCAATGATGGCGGTCAGGTCGGATCCCTTCCTTCCTCTCTCCCTCTCTCGATCTTCCTCGTCGGCGATGGTGATGAGGCTAGACACCCTCCTCCCTCCCACTCTCGATCTCCCTTATCGACGGTCGGCGAGCGACCGGCCCTCCCTCTCTCAATCTATCGGTCTCCCTCTCAATCTCTCCATTTCTTAGTTTAAGGTTCTTGAATCAGGTCTGGCCTTTCGAGATCTATTAGGATCCGGGTCTGGTACTTTAGGTATAGACCCATGGGGTATTCGAGTTCAAATCCGGTACCAGTAATTAAAATTGGGTTTCCATCTAAATATTCAGGTTTCGATCCAAAAACTATGACATGTAGATAATTATAATATTTATAATAAATATTTATAATATTTATTATAAATATTATAATAAACTCCTTTCGAACTTTCCTTCAGTCAGATTTCTCTAGCAGCCAAACTCCTTTCGAACTTCTCCTTCAGTCGGATTCCTCCAGCAGTCGAGCTCCTTTCGAACTTCTCCATCAATCGAACTCCATCCGAATTTCTTTGATAGATTACTTCTAGATTTTAAGTAGTATTCCTCTCGGATGATCCCCTCTAACCGTATTCTCTTTAGGAGTCCGAACTCCTCTGGAATTAATATATGTCAAAGCTCTTCACCAACCAATGCCTGCTTCCTTCGAACTTGGACTATTAAATCTCAATGAATGGGCACCTCATGACAACGGACACCTCTCTCCATAACAAACTCCACGTGACCCCGAGCGGCCCACTACCTGATGGTTACGACTGTCATTTATCAGTGTGCTATAGGCGACCCCACTACTGAATAGTTACGACTGTCATTTATTAGTCTGCTACATGCAACCCCACTACCGAATGGTTACGACTGTCATTATCAGTCTACTATAGGCGACACCTCTCTCCATACTAAATTTCATGTGGCTCCGAGCGGCCCACAACTGGACGGTTATGGTTGTCACTATCAGTCTGCTCCAGACTCTATCTATAAAAGGGATCCTTCAGATATGTTTTCTCTAAGCTCTCTTCTTCTTCCCAAAACTCTACTGAATTCTTGTCTGAGCACTCCATTTCTATTGGCCAAAAGAGCTGACTTGATCGTCGAAAGATCCTGCCAGAGCCACCACCACTGACTCCGGATGAAACTTTGTTTTGCAGGTCACCGGCGATGACCTCTTCTTCCCCAACTCTAGCTCGATCTAGTGTAAAGCAGATTCTGCACTAACAGGATTGGCGCTAGAGGAAGGACTCTCTATTTCTGAGGTACCCTTATTCTTAAAGGAGTGCTCAGTCGACCCTGTGGATCTTTTTCTTCAAGGTTCATCTCTATCCTCTCCCTCAATCCTAAGAAATGCCTCCAAAGAAGGCAACTACTTGGAGATCTACCGCTTCTGCTGCCAGATCTGAGCCAGATCCATCCATTCCCGCTCCATTGTCTGTGCTTCAATCTCCTCCACTGACGATCGTGGTAGATCTAGGGCAATTTAACCTACTGATGCAGTGGGTTCAGAGTCTCATCGAAATGGTGTAGGCCATGCGGTAGCCTCCGATGGTGGTTCCACCAGAAAATCTGCCAATGAAATGTTAGGAATCAGTCCCAAGGAGGAGCACTTGGGCTAGCATATCCGTCGCCCCTAGGAAAGAAAAATAGAGAGTAGAGAATCCTTATTCAGATCATGATTCTTCTCTAGAAGAGACCTTCTTTATCTACAGCCGGAAGCCTTTCAAGATCTATAATCAAGATGATGTCCTCGATTAGAAACTACGAAAGATGGATCGATGGATTGAGAAACTCTGCCACGTCGCCCTGGCTCACCATGATAATTTCTGCACCGATCTCCCTTTCTCTCTCCAAATTATGCAAGAGCCCATTCTGTCGAACTTCAAGCTTCCCCAATTTGAAAGCTATGACGGAACCTCTGATCCGATCGTTCATCTAGAGGCCTTTTGGACCATGATGCTGCTCCATGGTGCACCAGATGCCATCGTATGCCGAGCTTTCCCATCTACCTTAAAGGGAGCAGCAAGAAATTGGTTCTCAACATTGAAGTCGGGTATGATCTTCTTCTTTGACCAGATGAGCCATCAGTTTGCAGCTCACTTCGTCAGCAACCAATGTCCGTGCCAAGGTTCAGATTTTCTGATGAATATCCAGCAGAAGGAGGGAGAATCTATCCAGACTTATATCACCTGATTTAATGCTACTACATTGGAGGTCCAAAATCTGGACCAGTCTATTGCAATGACCGCACTTAAGGATGGCCTTCAGAAGAAAGATTTATTATTCCTCCTAAAGAAGAAGTACCTCAGAAACTTTGCCGATCTGCTAGCTCAAGCTGAGGGATATGCCCGAGCAGAAGAAGCCTTCAAATTGAAAGATGAGAGGAATCTGACTAAAGGAGAAGTTTGAAAGGAGTTTGGCTCCTGGAGGAATCCGACTGAAGGAGAAGTCTGGAAGGTGTTCGGCTCTTGGAGGAATCCGACTGAACGAGAAGTTCAGAAGGAGTTTGGCTCCTATAGGAATCCGACTTCGGCTCCTAGAGGAATCCGACTGAAGAAGAAGTCTAGAAGGAGTTCGGCTCCTGTAGGAATCTGACTGAAGGAGAAGTCCAAAAGAAGTTCAGCTCCTGTAAGAATCCGACTGAAGGAGGAGTCCAGAAGGAGTTCGGCTACTAGAAGAATCTGACTGAAGGAGAAGTCTGGAAGGAGTTTGGCTCCTAGAGAAATCCGACTGAAGGAGAAATTTGGACTGAAGAAGAATTTCTGATCGAAGCTCTTCTATGATTACCAGTTACATTAGGCTATGCATCAGACTGGACTTCGGTGGGAGCAGGATTTATCCCTAATAGGTGGCGCCAAGACTAAATAAAGCAAAAGTCTTTAGTGCCTAGGTATTTAAAACCATTAAGAAATCTTTCAATCCCATCTTTATGGGACTCCATCCCTTATCCATATGGGGTGCATGCCTAAGGTGGCATGCACCCTCTCTTTTGCCTCTTTTAGCAGGAGGACAAGAGCCCCAAGTGCTCTCCTATAGGCACATGACACATCGCCCAATGTCCAAGTGTCCAAGGTCAACTATTGACCTATGTCCAAAAATAGAAATTAACAGATGATAGAAATTGGCAGGTGTTATGTTAAATCCATCTAATGAATTAAGATAACCCTTTTCTAATATGAACAAGCTCTAGTCAAACTAAGACAAGGTTCCTAAGTGAGCCTAAATAAATTTGGCTGGGCCGAGACGAACCAAAATGATTACAAAAGAAGAATGTTAGGCTCAATCGTGTGCTAGCATGATTTCCTTGAACCTAATTGGATCTAATCCAAATCAATTGAACTAGATTAGTCTAATTGATGACATCTAGACCCAAACCCTTATTTATGTGACCTACTTAGGTTCAATTCCATATGGTAATATGACATGTCGCAATCTCTATCATCAATATCATCGAAACACCTTTCGATGAATCAAAACTTTTTTGATTCATATAATTAGAATGATCGATCATCTAAATCGTTCTAATTGCTCCCAAAATCCACTAGGAACACCTAGCAATATATGGTAGCAACCCATCAGAACTGAAAGCGAACCTTTTGGTGTAGCTACTTATGTGATTGGGCTCTAATATCTTGAGCCTCGACAGGATTTGGATTAAGGTGAACACATCAAACCCAATATCCGTCATATAAATTAATCATTCAATTCGAGTCCAATGTGAAACCTTAATAGAAACTCTTTCTATCATCTTTACTCGGCCATGGCCATGGGCTTAAGGACTCGATCTCATGATTATTATAGGGCTACTCCTCATCTACCGAGGTAGATAGATCCTCCATTAGTGCAATCCAATTTCAATAATGAATATGCTATAGCCAACATACACCTCAGAATTTCAAATGGCTAGGAGACCGAGTTATGGTGTAGTCAAACTATAAAATCCTCAAGGTGAATTATTGATGTACCTTAGGTCAAAGAATCAGACATGCCACTGCAGCATCGAGTCAGTCATCGATGAGAAGGTAGACTTTCTTATGACTGTTCGAGGTGGTCACGCTCAGTGCCCTCGTTCTCTAACGAGTACCTATACTCTTGCTCCAGTATCTCCACACCATAGACTAAAGATACATCTATCCTAAGAAAACAATCATACATCAATCTTTCGGATCGATCACCATCCTCGAGATGATCCTACGGTCGGAAGCTGTTTATGAGTTAATTATGAAAATTCATATCTCAAATTTTTAACTCTTGAAAATATGAATTGTCGTTACCATTAACTCAAAGGATGTATCATAGATATTTTAAATACACACTATGATAGAAAATAATTCTTTTATTAATTTATAGTCAAAATTATAAAATTATCCTTAGAAGTGTATTACAAGTGTTTAGCCAATCTGACTTCTAAGGCACACATCTAACAAACTCCCACTTGACCTAAAGCCAATTGGATACAAATCTAATTCCCATCTTCTCAAGGTTGGCTTCAATCTTTTGCTGGCTCAATGGCTTTGTTAGCGGATCAGCCGCATTATCTGTAGTGTCGACTCTCTTGACCTCGACGTATCCCTTCTCGAGGTAATCGCGAATGAGGTGGTATCACCGCTAGATGTGCTTGGATTTCTGGTGAGACCTCGGCTTCTTAGCTAGGGCTATGGCACCATTGTTGTTGCAGTATAGAGGAACGGCATTTGATGGCATCACTTTGAGCTCTACAATGAACTTCTTATACCAGAATACCTCCTTTGCAGCCTTCGATGCAGCGATGTACTTTGCTTCCATGGTGGAGTCTGCTATCACCATCTATTTGGAACTCTTTCAACTGACACCTCCACTATTACAAATAAACAAAATTTTAGATGTCGACTTTCGATCATCTATGTCGGATATAAAATCCTAGTCTGATTTAAAATAAACAAACTGGAGTTCTCCATTACCAGAGACTAAAAACATATCCTTAGTCCTTCTCAAGTACTTAAGGATACATTTCATAGAAGTAAGTACTCTTCACTTGGATTTGACTGATACCTGCTCATGACACTCATAGCATGGGCAATATCAGGTCGTGTACATAGCATGGCATACATGAGGCTCCTAATTGCTGAAGCATAAGGGATCCTGCTCATGCATTCAATCTCCTCAGATGTACTAGGGCACATCTTCTTGGAGAGATGAATGCCATGTCTGAAGGATAACAAATCCCTCTTAAAATTTTTCATGCTAAACCTCTTCAGCACCTTCTTTATGTACATTTTCTATTAGAGACCCAGCATCCTATTCGGTTTATCCCTATAGACCTTAATTCCCAAAATAAAGGATTCCTCTCCTAGATCTTTCTTAGAAAACTCCTTAGATAACTACATTTTGACAGTAGTCATCATGAAAATATCATTCCCAATTAGGAAGATGTCATCCAAGTACAGTACCAGAAAGACAACAACGCTCCTACTGATCTTTTTAAAAATACAAGGCTCCTTCTCATTCTTAATGAATCCAAATGATTTGATTACATCATTGAAATGAGCATTCCAGCTTTGAGATGCTTGCTTAAATTCATATATGGACCTTTGCAGCTTGCATACCATATGATCATTATCACTGGATGTGAAACCTAGTGGCTATTCCATATAGATATCTTTCTCAAGATATCTATTTAAGAATGTCATTTTCACATCCATCTGCTATATTTCATCATCGAAATAGGTTGCAACAGCAAGCAATATGTGAATGGATTTGAGCATGGCTACTGGCAAAAAAGTATCCTGATAGTTAATGCCTTCACGCTGACTATACCCTTTCACTATGAGCCTTGCTTTGAATATCTCTATATTTTCATCGATACCTATCTTTCTCTTGAAGATCGATTAACACTCAATAGGTACTATACCTTCAGGTGGATCTACTAAGGTCCAAACTTGGTTTGAATGCATTGAGTCAATCTCTGACTTCATTTTCTTTAACCATTTCTCGGAGTCGATATCTGATATCGCCTCATCATAAGTTTTGGGATCATCACCATGAACCCCATTTCTTATGAGGAATATTTTCTCTGTCTTCTGATATAGTACCTAAGCACCTTTCAAGAGGATGAAAAATTTTACTTGATCTACGAGGTGGAGGAGGTAGCGTCTGGGTTGGCTCAATCTGACTGGGTTTCTTAGCTCATTTCTCATCGAAGACTTTCTCCACAAGTCTAATCTATCTTACGATGCCACCATCTAGAATAAACTATTTTTCAAGAAAGACGGCATGTCGACTCACAATCACATTATGATCTTTCAGGAGATAGAAATAATATCTTAATGATTCTTTAGGATATCCTATAGATAGAAATAATATTCTAATGATTCTTTAGGATATCCTATAAACTGAGCTCTAAAGGACCTAAATTCTAATTTGTCCGCATGTTGTCTCTTGACATGAGCCGGAGAACCCCAAATTTTGAGACGACTCAGACTTGATTTCTTACCATGCCATATCTCATACGGTGTGGTAGGAATGATTTTAGAGGAAATCCTATTCCGTAAATATATAGTAGTCATCAAACTATGTCTCTAAAGAAACTCAAGAAGGTCCGTGAAACTCATCATGGATCAGACCATATCTAATAGGATCTGATTTCTCCATTCTAAAATCCGATTGAGTTAAGGCATTCTAGGTGGAGTCCATTAAGAGACTATGCCATTATTCTTAAGATAGTCTAGGAATTCTCGACTAAGATATTTGCCTCCTCGATCTGATCGAAGATCCTTAATGAATTTTTTTGCTTGCTTTTCTACTTCGAGTCTGAATTTTTTTAACTTTTCAAATGTTTCAAACTTATGTTCCATCAAATACACATATTCGTACCAAAATAAATCATCGATAAAGATGATGAAGTAGACATAATTACTCCAGACCAACACATCAAATGGGTCGCATACATCAGTATGTACTAGGGCAAGGAGGTCTGTGGCCCTTTCCCCATGTTCTACAAAAGGGAGCTTGGTCATTTCATCATGAAGGCATGATTCACAAATCGAATATGATTCGAAAGTCAATGGACTCAATAGCCTAGATTTTTCTAATTTGTTAACCCTATCTTTAGCTATATGACCTAGCCTAAGATGCCAAAAATACCTATCATTTAGACTATCCCTAGGTTGCTTTGATCCTTTGGCATTCATATTTTGCTCGATATTAAAAATAGAAATATCAATATATAACTGGTAGAGATCATTTATAAGAAAATCACTTGCAATTTTATTTTATTCATAAAGAATATTATAATGGTCTTTTAGAAAATTAATTACATAGCCCTCTTATGCTAAACATGAAACAGAAATTAAATTCCTGCTTATTGCAGGCACATAAAAATAGTCCCAAAGAACTAAATCTAATCCTGACGGTAATCGTAGAGGGTAGGTTCTCACGACTACAACAGCAATTGTTGCTCCATTTTCAACGTGTAGGATCATCTCACCATCCCTCAACCTCTTGCTACCATTAAGATCCTATATAGAAGTGCACAAGCGAGCACTAGAACCAAAGTCAAACACCTAACTGGATGCAGAAGAAATCATAAGGTTAGATTCTATAATGAGCATACCTCCAAAAGGACTTGCCTCCTTGTTCTTCAGGCTGGCCAAGTACAACGAGCAGTTCTGCTTTAAATGGCCATCAGTGTTACAATGAAAACATTTTTCTTATCGGCCTTCTTCTTTGACTCTGCCTTCTTCTTCTTCCCACCATCCACCTACTTTTTCACGATCTTCTTCTTCTTTTCAAAAGACTATCTCTTAGAAGAAGTCTGCTCCATAATAAGTACTGAGCCTTTAGAATCTTTTATAGAAAGCTCAGCAGTAACTAGCATGTTCATTTGTTCAGTCAAGGTATTCTAAAGTTTATGCATGTGGTAGTTCATGATGAACTGTCTGTACGCATCAGTCAAGGACTATAGAATTATATCAATCTACAGATTCTGATCTAACTTGAAATTGAGCTTCTCAAGCTCTTCTAAGTCCTTGATCATCATCAGACAATGATCTTGGACAGACTGCCCATCATGCATCTAAGCCTTAAATAATCTCTTAGTGACTTGATATTTAGCTATGCGACTCTATTTACCAAACAACTCATGTAGGTGAGCTAATATTTGATGGCTAGTCTTAATGTCTTCATGATGGCACTGGAGCTCATCAGACATCGAGCCCAATATGTAATACCTGGATTCATTATCCTCATCCATCCACTTCTTAAGAGACACTCTCTGATCAGCGAATGGATGGGCTGGTAAGGTGGGAGGATCCTATTCCAACACATGAGTCAACTTCTCAAAATCCAAAATAGTTTTGAAGTTTCGAAGCCAATCCTTATAGTTGGATCCAGTCAGTCTATGGGTGTCCAGGATACGGACTAATAGGTTGGAAGCAGATATTTTTCTGTAAAGAGTCAAAGTTTTTAGTTAGATTTTATAATTAGACTTAATCAATTTATTTAGAAATTTTATTTTTAAATAAATTAGGCTTCCATTATTTACTCAGATCCCTATACTCTCTTGGTAGAGATACAAAAATCTTTATGATTATTGATTTCTATTGGATGGTGCGGTCCCACCGACTGGCTCATCATCTCACCTAACAGTTATTGGAGATGGATAATCGATGCGTGGACAACTCTTGTCCAATAATTTTCTAATCATGGTGCATCCAAATCTGATCTCTAATTTATAAATCTCATCATGTCCAAAATATTGATCCACTCCTTAGTTAAGTCAGACCCACCATTTGCATGAATTGGATATCTGATTAGGTCTCTCACCATATCTGAAATATTGAGCCAACCCATCCTCCAATCCGTAGCATCCAATGCCTAATACACATGGTTGTGTCTTTCCGGTGCAACTGAACCACTACATCAAGCCAAGAACAATCAACCCCGAAAAGAGCCCGCACATCCATAATGATGGAAGACCTTAGACTTAATATTTTCTTAGAAAGATTTAATTTAGGTCTCTTTAAACTTGACTTGACTTAGTCATAACAATTATGACTAATCTAGTAGCATGGGTTGACTCAAATTGTTAGCCACCTTAAATCAGAATTGGGTCGACACAAATGGCCCGATAATTAAGACTGGTGAAAGGGATATGCCATTAACTCGATAAGAACACATTCAGATCAAGTAGCTCCTAATTGAAAATTAGTCGATCATATCTACCAGACTTATCTTAGATACCAAATAGTCAAATTAGAATCAATTGGATTAGCCTACAATCCAAGCTCGAACCATGAAGCCAAATTAGGTCTTGACTTGATTGAGCCACATCTCAATGTGATTGGATCTTGATCTAGACTTAATCCTATTATATTGGTCAAATCTAAGCTTTCTTTAGTCCCACCTAACCAACTTTTGATTTGGTTTGATCAACCGCTAGACCTAATTAAGCTACCCAAGCACTAACCCAATTTTATGAATATGTCTTAGATCTAAAAATTTATAATTTTAGATCTAATTAATTTCATAATATTAATTCTTAATTAAGTTTTAGATTTATGAATAAAACATGTAATAAAATCCTAGAGTTTCAGGATCTAGGGTTTTGTTGAAAAATAAGTTTTGATTTTTGATTAAGGATGAATGCGCAATACCCCTACACATCATAAGAACACCCAATCGAATGGAAGGAGAGGGCCTTTAAACCCTACTTTGTTCTTATGATCGGATGGCTAAGAGAAACTTCTTAATCAAAAATATAATTTCTACTACAAAACTAGTTAGATCTAAATCATATATCGAATATACAACGAATGATCTAACTTATACATGTTTTGCATCCATCTCATGTATTATAACTTAATTAGATATGCATGCTTTCAGATCTAATATATCATATATAATATCTAAAAATAGAATTTAAATTTGATCACATCAAATAAAATTATTCTAGATATTTATAAAACTATTCTATGACGAGTCTAAGCATGCATTTGACATATCTCATATGAATAAATTAAAACTCCACTTTCTATTTTCTAAATCTTGTTATAACAATTATAACTTTAAAAAAATAGAAATTAAATAGATCTAAAATTACTTTTAATCAAATTAAAAATATGATTATGCTAGACTACACATAGAACTATCCTATATCTAGTCTAGTCATGCATCTCATACATTATAGATCTAAATCATTCTAATTTTAATTTTTTGATTTTAGATCTAATCACATCTGATGTGATATCTAAAATTATTTAATATTAAATTATAAATAAAAATAAATTAGATTTAAAATAGATCTGATAAACTACTAATGCAGCTCTGATATCAGTTGAAGGAAAACTCTATTTTTCTAGCACAGGATCATTCAAATCTGATTGGATCTGAAAGAATATTTTAAAAAAAATTTTTATAATCCTAATCAGATCTAAGACATCTCAGATCTGATCCTAAAGATTTAATATTATATAATAAAAATAAAATTAAATCTAATTTAATTTCATATCTTATTTTGGGTAATCGATTATCCTATGATGATACTGATTGATCCTGAGGTTCTGAAAGGAGCCACGCATGCGTCTGGCCTCTACCGATGTCTACTTGGGTAGGATCTAGAGGTCTTCTCCTTATGAATCACCTCTTCAAAAATTAGATCTGGATCTGATCTTGAAATTCTTCAAAACTTCTTTTGAAGAAGCAGCAGTCGTCTCTTTCAGCAGTGCTACCTTCTTCCTGATCTGGGCACCTTCCTTCCTTGGATGGCACTTGAACCCATGCCTAACTCCTTGGGTGTGGAGAGGGGAGAAAGAGGATCAGATGGGGCATGGAAAGGATAGAGAGGCAGCCTTGGGGCATGAGAATTATGCAAGAGTTCTTAACCCTAGGCGCAGATAGGGTTTAAATAGACCCTACTGTGCCATGCAGTGCCACATCATCCCGACCAATCAGAGGCTTTCATTCAATCAGATCTGAATCTAATTAGTGAGATGATGTCATCTAATCCAATCAGATGAGAGTCCCTTAAAAATTCACATAGGTGGTACTAAGACTGGATAAAGCAAAAGTCTTTGGCACCTAGGTTTTTAAAACCATTAAGAAACCTTGGAGTCCCATCTGTATGGGACTCCATCCCCTATCCATATGGGGCGCATGCCTAGGGTGGCATGCACTCTCTCTCTTGCTTCTTTTAATAAGGAGACAAGAGCCCTAGGTGTGTGCCCTCTCTCTTGCCTCTTTTAATAGGGAGACAAGAGCCTCAGGTGCTCTCCTATAGGCGCATGACACATGGCCCTATATCCAAGTGTCCAAGGTCAACTATTGACCTATGTCCAAAAACAGGAATTAGCAGATGACAGAAATTGATAGGTGTTATCTTAAATCCATCTAATAAATTAAGATAATCATTTTTTGATCTGAACAAGATCCAATTAGTCTAAGATAAGGTTCCTATGTGAGCCCAAATAAATTTGGCTCGGTCGAGACAAACCAAAATGATTACAAAAGGAGAATGTTAGGCTCAATTGTGTGCTAGCACAATTTTCTTGAACCTAATTGGATCTAATCCAAATCAATTGAGCTTGGTTAGTCCAATTGATGACATCTAAATCCAAACCATTGTTTGTGCGACCCAGTTAGGTTCAGTTCTATATGGTAATGAGACATGTCGCAATCTCTATCATCGACATCATCGAAACACCTTTGATGGACCAAAACTTTTTTTATTCATACAATTAGAATGATCGATCATCTAAATCATTCTAAATACTCTCAAAATCCACCAGTGACACCTAGCAGTATATGGTGAAAATTCATCAGAATTGAAAATGAACCTCTCAGTGCAGCTACCTATGTGATTTGGTTCTTCTATCTTGAGCCTCGATAGGATTAGGGTTAAGGTAAACTCGTCAAACCTAATATCCATCATATGAATTAATCATTCGATTCGAGTCTAATGTGAAATCCTAATAGAAATTCTTTCTATCATCTTCACTCTGCCATGGCCATGGGCTTAAGGACTCAATCTCATGATTATCATAGGGCAACTCCTCATCTTCCGAGGTAGATAGATCTCCTATTGGTGCAATCTAATTCCTACAATGAATATGCTATAGCCAACATACACCTTAGGATTTTGAATGGCTAGGAGATCGAGTTATGGTATAGTCAAACTATAACACCCTCAAGGTGAACTATTGATGCACCTCATATCAAAAAAATCAGACACACCACTACAGCATCGAGTCAGTTATCGATGAGAAAATAGACTTTCTTATGACTGCTCGAGGTGGTCATGCTCAGTGCACTCATTCTCTAACAAGTACCTGTACTCTTACTCCAATATCTCTATACCGTAGACTCAAGATACATCTATCCTAAGAAAATAATCGTACATCAATCTTTCGGATCGATCACCATCCTCGTGATGATCCTATTGTCAAGAGCTATTTATGAGTTAATTATGAAAATTCATGTCTCAAATTTTTAACTCTTGAAAATATGAATTATCATTACCATTAACTCAAAGGATGTATCACAGAGACTTTAAATACACGCTATGATAGAAAATAATTTTTTTATTAATTTATAATCAAATTTATAAAATTGCCCTTAGATGTGTATTACATGTATTTAGCCAATCTAGCTTCTAGGGCACACATCTAACAAGTTCAACATGAACTTCCATATGCATAAGCTGTAATATACTTTAGCTGAATTGATGAATATGCTGGTTACTACTGAGCTTTCTTTGAAAGGTTCAAAGGACTTGGTGCTTGCTGTAGAGCAGACTTTCTATAAGAGAAAGTCTTTTGGAAAGAAGAAGTCTGTGAAAAAGCAGAAGATAGATGGAAGAAAGAAGCAGAAAGAAGAGCTAAAGAAGAAGGCCACTAACAAAGAAAAGTATTTCTATTATAATACAGATGATCATTGAAAGTGGAACTGCCCATTATACCTGGCCAGTCGGAAGAATAAAAAGAAGGCATGTCCTTCTGGAGGTATGCTTGTTATAGAATCTAATCTTACATTTTCTTCTGCATCCAGTTGGATGCTTGAATCTGATTCTCATGCTCACTTGTGCACTTCTATGCAAGGTCTTGAGGAGAGTAGGTGGGTGAGGGATGGTGAGATGATCCCATGCGTCAGAGCAAGAGTTGCTACTGTGGCCATGAAAACCTACCCTCTTCGACTACTATCAGGATTAGATTTAGTATTTAGAAACTATTTTTATGTGCCTGCAGCAAGCAAGAATTTGATTTCTATTTCTTATTTAGCATAGGAAAACTATGTAATTAGTTTTCTTAAGGACCATTGTAATATTCTTTTTGAAAGAAATAAAATTACAAGTGGTTTACTGCTTAATGGTCTCTACTAGTTATATATTGATATTTTTACTTTTAATATCGAGCAAAATGTGAATGCCATAGGATCAAAGCAACCTAGGGATAGTTTAAATGATAGGTATCTATGGCACATTAGGCTCGGTCATATAATGGAAGACAAGGTTAACAAACTAGAGAAATTTGGGCTACTGAGTTCATTGACTTATAAGTCATATCCAATTTATGAATCATGCCTTCATGGCAAAATGACCAAGCTCTCTTTTATAAGACATGAGAAAAGAGCCACAGACCTACTTGCTCTAGTACACATAGACGTATACGGCCCATTTGATATGTCGACTAGAGGCAATTATGTCTACTTCATCATCTCTATCAATGATTTATCTCGATACGGGTATGTGTATTTGATGTGACATAAGTCTGAAGCCTTTGAAAGGTTAAAAAAATTCAGACATGAAATGAGAAAGTAAATCAAAAAATCTATTAAGAATCTTCGATTAGATCGAGAAGGTAAATATCTTAGTCAAAAATTCCTAAACTATCTCAAGGATAATGGCATTATCTCTCAGTGGACTTCATCTAGAGCACCTTAACTCAACGAAATTTTAGAATAGAAAAATCAAATCCTATTGGATATGGTCTAATCCATGATGAGCTTCATGGACTTTCTTGATTTTCTTTGGGGACATAGTTTAATGACTGCAACTTATTTATTAAATAGGATTTCCTCTAAAATCGTTCCTACTATGAGATATGGCATGGTAAGAAATCAAGTCTGAGTGACCTCAAAATTTGGGGTTGTCCAGTCCATGTTAAGAAACAACAGACAGACAAGTTAGAGTCTAGGTCTTTTAGAGTCCAATTTATTGGATATCCTAAACAGTTATTAGGATATTACTTCTATCTTCCAAAAGACTATAATGTGATTGTGAGTCGATATGCCATTTTTTTTGAAAAATAGTTTATTCAAGATGGTGGCATCAGGAGACAAATCATGCTCGAGGAGAAGGTCTCTGAACAATAACGAGCTAACAAACCTATGGAACCCAATCAGATTGAGCTAGTCCAAACATAACTTTCTCCACGTCGTAGGTCGAATAGGATTTTCCATCCTTCTAAAAGGTACTTAGTTACTATTTTAGAGGATGTAGAGGAAATATTCCTCATGAAAAATGGGGTTCATGATGATGATCCCAAAACCTATGATGAGCCGATATCAGATATCGACTCCAAGAAATGGTTAGTGGCAATGACGTCAGAAATTGACTCAATGCGTTCAAACCAATTTTGGACCTCGGTACATCCATCAGAAGGTATAGTACCTATTGGGTGTAAATGGATCTATAAGAGAAAGATAGGTGCTAATGGAAATGTAGAAACATTCAAAGTAAGGCTCGTAACAAAAGGGTATAGTCAATGGGAAGGCATTGACTATCAGGATACCTTTCACTAGTAGCTATGCTTAAATCCATCCATACATTGCTGTTAGATATGTGTGCCCTGGAAGCCAGAATTGGCAGACACTTGTAATATACTTCTAGGGACAAAATTATAATTTTGACTATAAATAATAAAATAGATTATTTTCGATCACATATATGTATTTAGTGTCTGTGATATATCCCTTGAGTTAATGGTAATGATAATTCTTATTTTTAAGAGTTGAAAATTTAAGACAAGAATTTTCATTATTAACTCATAAAATGCTCCTGACCATAGGATCGTCATGAGGATGGTGATTGATCCGAAAGGTTGGTGTACAATCGCTTCTCTTTAGTAGATGAGTCTTGAGTCTACGGTGTGGAGACACCGGAGCGAGAGTACAGGTACTCGTTAGAGAACGAGGGCACTGAGCGTGACCACCTCGAGTAGTCATTAGGAAGTCTACCTTCTCGTCAATGACTGACTCGATGCTGCAGTAGTGTGTCTGGTTCTTTGACCTGAGATGCATCGGCAGTTCACCTTGAGGGTGTTATAGTTTGACTACACCATTACTCGGTCTCCTAGCCATATGGAACCCTGAGGTGTATGTTGGCTATAGCATGTTCATTGTAGGAACTGGATTGCATCAAGATGGAATCTATCTACCTCGGTGGTAGAGGAGCAGCCCTATGATGATCATGAGAATCAAGTCCAGAAGCCCATGGCCATGGCAGAGTGAAATAATAGAAAGAGTTTCTATTTAGATTTTCACATTGGACTTCGAATCGAATGATTATCATATGACAGAGACTAGGGTTTGACGAGTTCACCTAAACCCTAATCTGATCGGGGCTCAAGATAGAAGAACTTAATCACACAGGTAGCTGCACCAAGAGGTTCACATTCAGCTCTGATGGGTTGCCACCATATACTGCTAGGTGTCACTGGTGGATTTTGGGAGCAATTAGAATGATTTAGATGATCGATCATTCTAGCTGTTCGAATCAGAAGAGTTCTGATCCATCGAAAGGAGTTTCGATGATGTCGATGATAGAGATCATGACATATCCCATTACCATACAGAACTGAACCTAACTGGGTCACACAAACAAGGGTTTGAATCTGGTGATCATCAATTGAACTGATCTAGTTCAATTGATCTGAATGATTCAATTAGGTTCAAGGAAATCGTGCTAGCACTCGATTGAACCTAACGTTCTTCTTTTGCTATCATAAATAAGTTGTCCTATCTGAGCCAAAGAAGTTTGTGCTCAATCAGAGGCCTTCATATTGTCTGACTGGAGGTTGTCCAAGTCAGAAAAAGGTTGTCTTATTTTGTAAGACATTACCTGCCATTTTTGGTCACCTGCCATTTCTTGTTCCTTTGACTTTGGTCAAAAGTTGACCTTTGACTGGTCAAACATTGACCATTGACTTTGACTTTCTGACCACATGTCATGCACCTATTGGAGAGCTGGTGGGGGCCTGTCCCCCTGCCAGAACCTGGCAAGGAGAGGAGGGCGCACGCCAGGGTGGCGTGAGCCCAAGTTGGAGGCGCCTAGGAGTCCTTGTTGGAGGGACTCCACCTCTCCTTTTGGATTCCAATTAGAGTTCTTACCTAAGACTTTGACCAATCTTAAGGTGCCACTGACTGAATCTTAGGCTCTCACCCTCTAAGGAGGAATCCAGGGGATCTCTATTCCCACCAATCAGATTTAGATCTGATTTCACAAAGGGTTGTGATTGGTTGGGAAGAAGAGGAGTTGGATCACGTAGTAGTCTATAAATAAGACCCTATCTGCACCCAACTCAAAAAAAGATTCCTCTTAGCCCATGCCCCAAGGCTGCCTCTCCTCTCTTCCTCCATGCCATCTTCTCCCTCTCTCTCCTCTCCATGCCCAAAAGGAAGTTTTGGGCTTGGTTGGTGCGATTCCAGATCAAGAGAAAGGCGATCGAAAAAGCAAGAAGGCTGCGCTGCTGCAAAGGACGACTGCTGATCTTCAAAAGAGTTTTGAAGATCCTCCAGATCAGATCCAGATCTAATTTTTGGAGAAATGTGATAGAGAAGAAGAGGATCTCCTAGATCCAACCCTGAGTGGATATCGGTAGAGGCCAGGCGCTTGCGTGGCTAGATCCAGAACCTTCCGCTGCAATCAATCAGGATCATCAACAGGGTAATAGGATTACCCAAAATCAAGGTAAATTAAATTTGATTTAATTTATCTTAATTTATTTTATTTATTAAAATAATAAAATTAGATCTAAAAATATCAGATCTGATTTAGATCTAAGAGAAAAATTTTTGAAATATATCTCTTGATCCAATCAGATCTGAACGAACCTGGATCCGGAAAAATCAGGATTTTCCCTTCAACTGGTATCAGAGCCATGGTTCTAAAATTTATTTAGATCTGATTTTAATTTCTAATTAAAATTAAGTGATTTTAGATGTCACATGAGATGTGATCAGATCTAAAATCAAAAAATTAAAATTAAAATTAATTAATCTGGATCTAAGATTATGAAGATATGCATGACTAGTTCTAGAATAGAATAGTTCTATAGAATAGTCTTAGTATAATCATAATTTTTAATTTGATTAAATCATATTTTAGATCTATTTATTTACTATTTTTTGATATTATAAATATTATAATAACATCTAAAAATAAAATAATAAATTATTTAATTTTAAATATCATATGAGATATGATTAGATGCATGTCTAGACTAGTTGTAGAATAGTTCTACAAAATTGATCTAGATTAGAATTTTATTTTGATTAGATCAATTTAAATCTAATTTTTTAGATTATTATGAGATAATTTAGATCTGAAAATATGCATGATTGATACATGAGATGTATGCAAAATATGCCATGATTAGATCTAATTTTGTATATGAGATATATGATATAGATCTAATTAGTTTTGTAGATTAGTTACATGTTCCTGATTAAGGCGTTCCTCTTGGCCGTCCGGATCATAAGAACGAAGAAGGGTTTAAAGGCCCTCTCCTTCCCATTCGATGGGGTGTTCTTATGATGTGTAGGGGTGCTGCGTGTTCGTCCTTAATCAGAAACCCAAAACTTACTTTCTGCAAAACCCTAGATCCTGAAACCCTAGGATTTATTGTGCATATTTTGTTTATGAACCCTAAACTTAATTAAGAATTAAGATTATGGAAATATTAATTAGGTCTAAAATTGAGAATTTTAGATCTAAGACATATTCATAATACTGGGTTCGGGCTTGGGTAGCTCAATTAGGTCTAAGCGGTTGATCAAACCGAATCAAGAGTTGGTTAGATGGGATCAACAATGCTTAAATTGACCAGCCTAATAGGATTAAGTCTGGGTCAAGATCGAGTCACGTGAGTGACGATCAAGCAAGACCTAATTAGGCTCAGAGGTTAGAGTCTGGATTGTAGGCTAACCCAATTGGTTCTGACTCAACAATTTGGTGTCTAAGGTAAGTTTGGCAGATACGACCGACTGGATTTTTAATTGGAAGCTACTCGACTGAATGCATTCTTGTACGAGTTAATGGCATATTCCTTCCACCGGTCTCACTTACCTGGCCATATCTGTTGACACAGTTCTGATCTGAGGTGGTCAATAATCCGAGCTAACCCATGCCACTAGGTTAGTCATAATTGTTATGACTAATGCCAAGTCTAGTTTAATGAGACCTGAATCAATTCTCCCTAAGAAAAGATTAAGTCTGAGGTCTTCCACCATTGTAGATGTGCGGGCCCTTCCCGGGGTTGATTGTTCTCGGCTGGATACAGTGGCTCAGTTGCACCGGGAAGATGCAACCATGTCTATTAGGCATTGGATGCTATGGGCTGGAGGATGAGTTGGGCTCAATATTTTGGATACGGTGAGAGACTCAATTAGGAACCCAGTCTATGCAAATGGTGGGTCTGACTTAACTAAGGAGTGGATCAATATTTCGGATACGGTGAGATTCATGAATTAGAGACCAAGTTTGGGTGCACCATGATTAGAGAATCATTGAACAAGAGTTGTTCACTCATTGGCTAACCCATCACCAATAACTGTTAGGTGAGGTGATGAGTCAGTTGGTGAGACCGCACCACCCACTAGAAATCATTAATCGTGGAGATTTTTGCATCTCTACAGAGGGAGTGTAGGGATCCGAGAAAATAGTGGGAGCTAATTTGTTTAAAAATAAAATCCCTAAATAAATTGGTCAAGTCAAAATTACAGTATCTAACTAGAATCTTTGACTCTCTACAGGAAAAATGTCTGCGTCCAACCCATTGGCACGTATCCTGGACACACATAGACTGACTGGACCCAATTATAAAGATTGGCTCAGGAACTACAAAATTATTTTGGGTTCGAGAAGTTAACCATGTTTTGGACCAGGACCCTCCCACCTTACCAGCTCGTCCATCCACTGAACAGAGAGCATCTCTGGAAAAATGGATTGACGAAGATAATAAGGCCAGATACTTACATGTTGGGCTCGATGTCTGATGAGCTCCAGCGCCAACATGAAGATATCGGGACTGCTCGCCAAATGTTGGCTCACCTATGCAGGAGATGTTTGGTGAACAGAGTCGCGCAGCCAAATATCAAGTCACGAAATGACTTTTTAAGGCTAAGATGCGTGATGGGCAGTCAGTCCAAGATCACTGTCTGACAATGATCAAGGACATGGAAGAGCTTGAGAAGCTCGGTGTGAAGTTGGACTTGGATCTGCAGAATGATATTATTCTGCAATCCTTGACTGATGCATATGGGCAATTCATCATGAATTACCACATGCATAAACTTCAAAATTCCTTGGCCGAAGTTAATGAATATGCTGGTTACCGCTGAGCTTTCTATGAAAGGTTCTAAAGGCTCAGTTCTTGCTATGGAACGGACTTCTTCCAAAAGAAAGTCTTATGGAAAGAAAAAGAAGTCTGTGAAAAAGCAGAAGGTGGAAGGAAGAAAGAAGAAAAAGAAGAAGCTGAAGAAGAAGGCCGCTGATGGCAAAGGAAAGTGTTTCCATTGCAACAGCGACGGCCATTGGAAGCGGAACTGCCCTACTTACCTGGCCACCCTAAAGAACAAGAAGGAAGGTCCTTCTGGAGGTATGCTCGTTATTGAGTCTAACCTTACGGTTTCTTCTGCATCCAGTTGGGTGCTTGACTCTGGTTCTAGTGCTCATCTGTGCACTTCTATGCAGGGTCTTGAGGATAGCAGGAGGCTGAGGGATGGAGACATGATCCTACGCATCGGTAATGGAGCAAGAGTTGCTGCAGTAGCCGTGGGAACATACCCTCTTCGATTACCATCTGGTTTAGACTTAGTTTTAAAAGACTGTTATTATGTGCCTGCAGCTAGCAGGAATTTGATTTCTGTTTCATGCTTAGCACAAGAAGGTTATGTGATCACCTTCTTTAAGGACCATTGTAACATTCTTTATGAAAGAAATAAAATTGCAAATGGTTTCCTTATTAATGGTCTTTATCAGTTACATATTGATGTACCTATTTTTAACTATCGAGCAAAACGTGAATGCCAAACAAATGACCTAGGGATAGTCCAAACGACAGATATCTATGGCACCTGAGATTAGGTCATATAGCAGAAGATAGGATTAACAAATTGGAGAAAAATGGGCTATTGAGTCCATTGACTTTCCGAGTCATATCCAACTTGTGAATCTTGTCTTCAAGGCAAAATGACTAAACTCCCTTTTGTTGGACATGGGGAAGAGGGCCACAGATCTCCTTGCCCTAGTACATACTGATGTGTGCGGCCCATTTGATGTGCCGGCTAGAGGCAATTTTGTCTACTTCATTACCTTTACCGATGATCTGTCTAGGTATGGGTATGTGTATCTTATGAGACACAAGTCTGAAGCTTTTGAAAAGTTCAAAGAATTCAGACATGAAGTAGAAAAACAAACTGGAAAACCCATTAAGGTTCTTCGATCAGATCGAGGAGGTGAATACCTTAGCCGGGAATTCCTAGACTATCTTCAAGGAAAAATGGCATAGTCTCTCAATGGACTCCACCAGGAACACCTCAACTCAACGGGGTTTCAGAACGGAGAAATCGGACTCTATTGGATATGGTTCGATCCATGATGAGCTTCACAGACCTCCCTGATTTCTAATTTTCTTTGGGGACACTCATTGTTAACTTCAATCTATCTACTGAATAGGGTTCCCTCTAAAACCGTTCCTACCACACCGTATGAGATATGGCACGGTAAGAAACCAAGTCTGAGTCATCTCAGAATTTGGGGTTGTCCGGCTCATGTCAAAAGACAACAAGCGGACAAGTTAGAGTTTAGGTCCTTTCAGAGCTCGATTCATAGGATATCCTAAAGAGTCATTAGGATACTATTTCTACATTCCAGAAGACCACAATGTGATTGTGAGTCGACATGCCATCTTTCTTGAAAAATAGTTTATTCAAGATAGCGGCATTGGAAAGCAGATTCAAGCTTGATGAGAAAGTCTCACAAGCAGAACGAGCTAAGGACCAAGTGGAACCAAATCAGGTTGAGCCAATAAGAACACTACCTCCTCCACCTCGTAGATCGGAAAGAGTTTTCCGTCCCCCTGAAAGATACTTAGGTATTATTTCAGAGGACGTAGAGGAAAATGTTCCTCATAGGTAATGGTGCTCATGGTGATGATCCCAAAACCTACAACGAGGCGATATCAGATATCGACTCCGAGAAATGGCTTAGAGGCAATGAAGTCAGAAATTGACTCGATGCACTCAAACCAAGTCTGGACCTTGGTAGATCCACCAGAAGGTATAGTACCTATTGGGTGTAAATGGATCTTCAAGAGAAAGATTGGTGCAGATGGGAATGTGGAGACATTCAAGGCTAGACTAGTGGCAAAAGGTTATAGTCAACGTGCGAAGGCATTGACTATCAGGATACCTTTTCCCCAGTAGCTATGCTAAAATCCATCCGCACATTGCTTGCCTGTTGCAGCCTATTTCGATTATGAAATATGGCAAATGGACGTGAAAACGGCATTCCTAAATGGATATCTTGAGGAAGATATCTATATGGAACAGCCGCTAGGTTTCACATCCAGTGATACTGATCACAAGGTTTGCAAGCTGCAAAGGTCCATATATGGACTTAAGCAAGCATCTCGGAGCTGGAACACTCGTTTCAATGATGTGATCAAAAAGTTTGGTTTCATCAAAAATGAAGAGGAACCATGTGTTTTCAAAAGGGTCAGTGGGAGCGCTGTTGTCTTCCTCGTATTGTACGTGGATGACATCCTCCTTATTGGGAATGATATTCCCATGTTGACATCAGTCAAGATGTGGTTGTCCAAGGAATTCTCCATGAAAGACCTAGGTGAAGCATCCTTTATTCTAGGAATTAAGGTCTATAGGGATAGACCGAATAGGATGCTAGGACTTTCACAGAAGATGTACATAGAGGAAGTACTAAAGAGGTTTAGTATGGAAAACTCTAAGAGGGGATTAATACCCTTCAGACATGGTATTCATCTTTCCAAGAAGATGTGCCCCTAGCACACCTGAGGAAATAGAACGCATGAGCAAGATCCCTTATGCTTCTGCAATAGGGAGCCTCATGTATGCCATGCTATGTACACGACCTGATATAGCCCATGCTGTGAGTGTCACAAGCAGATATCAGTCAAATCCAGGTGAAGAACACTGGACTTCTGTGAAATGTATCCTTAAGTACTTGAGAAGAACTAAGGATATGATGTTGGTCTTTGGTAATGGAGAACTCCAAGTTCCAGGGATACACAGACTCGGATTTCATGTCCGATATAGATGATCGAAAGTCGACATCTGGAGTCTGTTTGTGTGCAATGGTGGAGCTGTCAGCTGGAAGAGTTCCAAGCAAACTGTGATAGCAGATTCCACCATGGAAGCAGAATATATCAGCTGCATCAGAGGCTGCAAAGGAAGCATTCTGGTACAAGAAGTTTGCTGCAGAAATTGGAGTAATGCCATCAGATGCCATTCCTCTTACTGCGACAACAATGGCGCCATAGCCCTTGCTAAGGAGCCGAGGTCTCACCAGAAATCCAAGCACATTGAGCGGCGATACCACCTCATCCGCGATTACCTTGAGAAAGGGTTACGTTCGAGGTCAAGAGAGTCAACTCCGCAGATAATGTGGCAGACCCACTTACAAAGCCGTTGGGCCAGCAGAAGATCGAAGCCCACCTTGAGAAGATGGGACTTAGACTTGTAGCCAATTGGCTTTAGGACAAGTGGGAGATTGTTAGATATATGTGCCCTAGAAGCCAGAATTGGCTGACACTTGTAATACACTTCTAGGGGCAAAATTATAATTTTGACTATAAATCAATAAAATGGGTTATTTTCTATCACATATGTGTATTTAGTGTCTGTGATACATCCTTTGAGTTAATGGTAATGATAATTCATATTTTCAAGAGTTGAAAATTTAAGACATGAATAATCATTATTAACTCATAAAATGCTCCCGACCATAGGATCATCACGAGGATGGTGATTGATCCGGAAGGTTGGTGTACAATCGCTTCTCTTTAGTAGATGAGTCTTGAGTCTACGGTGTGGAGACACCGGAGCGAGAGTACAGGTACTCGTTAGAGAACGAGGGCACTGAGCGTGACCACCTCGAGTAGTCATTAGGAAGTCTACCTTCTCGTCAATGACTGACTCGATGCTGCAGTAGTGTGTCTGGTTCTTTGACCTGAGGATGCATCGGCAGTTCACCTTGAGGGTGTTATAGTTTGACTACACCATTACTCGGTCTCCTAGCCATATGGAACCCTGAGGTGTATGTTGGCTATAGCATGTTCATTGTAGGAACTGGATTGCATCAAGATGGAATCTATCTACCTCGGTGGTAGAGGAGCAGCCCTATGATGATCATGAGAATCAAGTCCAGAAGCCCATGGCCATGGCAGAGTGAAATAATAGAAAGAGTTTCTATTTAGATTTTCACATTGGACTCGAATCGAATGATTATCATATGACAGAGACTAGGGTTTGACGAGTTTCACCTTAACCCTAATCTGATCGGGGCTCAAGATAGAAGAACTTAATCACACAGGTAGCTGCACCAAGAGGTTCGCATTCAGCTCTGATGGGTTGCCACCATATACTGCTAGGTGTCACTGGTGGATTTTGGGAGCAATTAGAATGATTTAGATGATCGATCATTCTAGCTGTTCGAATCAGAAGAGTTCTGATCCATCGAAAGGAGTTTCGATGATGTCGATGATAGAGATCATGACATATCCCATTACCATACAGAACTGAACCTAACTGGGTCACACAAACAAGGGTTTGAATCTGGTGATCATCAATTGAACTGATCTAGTTCAATTGATCTGAATGAGATTCAATTAGGTTCAAGGAAAATCGTGCTAGCACTCGATTGAACCTAACGTTCTTCTTTTACTATCATAAATAAGTTGTCCTGACTGAGCCAAAGGAGTTTGTGCTCAATCAGAGGCCTTCATATGGTCTGACTGGAGGTTGTCCAAGTCAGAAAAGGTTGTCTTATTTTGTAAGACATTACCTGCCATTTTTGGTCACCTGCCATTTCTTGTTCTTTGACTTTGGTCAAAAGTCTACCTTTGACTGGTCAAATGTTGACCATTGACACTTTGACTTTTGACCACATGTCATGCACCTATTGGAGAGCTGGTGGGGGCCTGTCCCCCTGCCAGAACCTGGCAAGGAGAAGGGCGCACGCCAAGGGTGGCGTGTGCCCAAGTTGGAGGCGCCTAGGAGTCCTTGTTGGACAAGGACTCCACCTCCCTTTTGGATTCCAAATCAGAGTTCTACTAGAGAATCAGTTTGACTGGTCTTAGGGCCCTCTAAGGAGGAATCCAGGGGTCTCTATTCCAACCAATCAGATTTAGATCTGATTTCACAAAGGGTTGTGATTGGTTGGGAGGAAGAGGAGTTGGATCACAGCTTAGTCTATAAATAAGACCCTGCGCCCAACCCTAACTAAAAAGATTCAATTCCCATGCCCCAAGGCTGCCTCTCCCTCCTTCCTCCATGCCATCTTCTTCTCCCCTTGCTCTCCACGTCCAAAAGAGTTTTGGACTTAGGTTGGTGCGATTCAGATCAAGGAAAGGCGATCAAAAGCAAGAAGGCTGCGCTGCTGCAAAAGGACGACTGCTGATCTTCAAAAGGAGTTTTGAAGATCCTCCAGATCAGATCCAGATCTGATTTTTGGAGGTGTGATAGAGAAGAAGAGGATCTCCAGATCCAACCCGAGTGGATACCGGTAGAGGCCAGGCGCTTGCGTGGCTAGATCCAGAACCTTCCGCTGCAATCAGGATCATCAAAGGGATAATAGGATTACCCAAAATCAGGTAAATTAAATTAGATTTAATTTAATTTAATTTTTTTATTTATTAGATCATTAAATTAAATCTGAAAAGTATCAGATTTGATTTAGATCTAAGAGAAAATTTTTAAAATATGCCTCTCGATCCAATCAGATTTGAGCGAATCTGACCTGAGAAATCTGATTTTCTTCTTCAATTGCTTGCTGTTGCAATCTATTTTGATTATAAAATATGACAGATGGATGTGAAAATTGATAGGATTTGTATACAGGATAGAAGCATGGATTTTAAAGCAAAATTATGAAATCATACAAACAAAACCCAAACCCTAGGACCATCTTATTAGCAATTAAATCATATAACATGCATTTGTAATATAAAAGAAAGTATTAGAACATACCTCTTATCGCTAAATCCTGAATTATCCCTAATTGCCGGCAGCAGTCTGTCAGGGGTGCCACCAGGTGCTCACGTGTTCATCCTCCAACATTGATCCACACGGAGATTTGATCAAGATACCAGCACCTCTATCTTTATATTTAATTAAAATTTTTTAATAACAAGAACTTTAATTAAAAGGGCAAGACCTTCCTAAGCCTTTATGTTACCTTCCTTTTCTCTCCTTACCTATCTTTCCTTTTTCTTATCTTCTTAATTTTTTTTCCTAATCTCTTTGTCTTAAAATGACTTCTTCTCCTTATAAGGACATGGTCTGGAAAAGAGAAGGAAAGAAAAAAAATTGGACAATAAGAAAACACTTGTAAGAAAGAAAGATAAATTTCACCACTCCTGGACTCTTGGTGCGCACCCTTAATTATAATGTACGTAAGGGTGCCAACATATTTTCTCGCACCCTTTCAAAATATAATCTCATGTCCCTTCAGCCTATCTCATACCTCATTAGATAATAATGACATGTAGACTTAGTCCAAGAGGTGCCTTAAAGCAGAAGACTCTCGGACTAATTCTACGTAAGTTATTTACAAAGAGTCGCAGGCTTTCATTTTTGGCGCCATCATTTTCATCCATTAGATTAGATAAAAAGGCCATCCAATGGCCTTAAAAAAGGGACACCCATTCAGCAAAATGGTGTGGAGATGATCTTTGGTCCAAGAGGCGCCAAGGAAGAGTGGGCGACAAGGAGTCGTGGGCGGCAAGGAGTCCTCGACGACAAAGAGTCCCTTCTTATGCAAATAAAAAATAAATAACATAGTATTTAACCTACAGAAGGACTCTTCTACACCCCATATTTGAAGTCCACGCCCATTTTAAAAAAAAAAATACACGACATGGAGAAAGAGGAAAAGTCAAAGAAGGTAGGCGCCAACTTAATCCCATGCACCAAAAACTCTTTGTGCATGAAAGGCTTCCCACACACAAGAAAGAGACTCTCTGGTGCATGGGATTCTGGTATGTGATGCCCCAACTGAAGATCAATCTGTCTAGGTTAATCCAATTCAAGATCAAATCCAATTTGGCTCAAATTGATCCTTAATTAGCCCAAAATGGAAGCCAATTTGAATTCAATTGGAATCAGGGTGCTAGGGTTTGCTACATGTGCTTGCATGTTCATCTTGCAAACATGGTCTAATCCAATTAGATCCTTAATCAATTCTCTTTGTGTGTGACCCATTGGATTCCACATCTAGCCAGCAGTGGGTCTAGGTGTGATTTGACCTAATCAGGTTAGAACTCAACTAAACTGATTTAGGTCAGAACTAGCCTACCCAGTTTGACCAATTAGAACACTTTCTAATTTAATGATCAAATTAAAATTTTAATTTTATCAAACCCACAAGACATGATTGATGTCTAGCAACATATCGTGACTTCTCAGAAGATGTGAAATTTTGATAGAAATACCAAAAATATCCTTCAGTAGAAAGTTATCATGCAACTAGATCCTTCAATCACCCTGCATCCTGAATATGACTCTGGGTATGGAAATATGTCAAACCCAATATCATATTCATTTCTCTTTCAATCTTATGATGATGATTCATATAATGAAATATTAGAAATTATTTCTAATTTTCATCATGCTTTGATCAAAGTCTTCCTGAATCATCATTAGTTTGAAGCAAGCAGGATGCGATTTTCTCTTACGAGGAGTGATTGATTTCATGTTAACCTACTCACAATCTTCATATATAATCTACCATATCCAGATCACCCCGTACATCTCTGAATCATGAATGAGTATGAACCAAAATATGGATTCATATATATAAAATTCTATGGTAGTTTCAGGTCAAAGGATTACATGCATAATTCTACTATGAGAACCATCTATTGACATGTAGATAAGACTCCATTAGATATTCTCAACTTGAATCAATTCAGTGAACTCATTCTCTAATGAGCACACACATCCTTGTATTAGCATCATACACAAGTGATTGTGAGATCAATCACTCTCTCAATTAAGCATACAAAAGTTGTGCTAGTCCTACCGAAAACATTGATCCCCAACTCAATGTTCCATCGATCAGGAATATTTAAATTAGGATTTTAAGATTTTAGATCTCACTGATATGATCTCATCATAATCCTAAAATCATAATCTTAATTTATTGGGTTCATCATAATCTTAAATAAATAATAAGACACTGCATATGATGAAATAAATGCCTTTATTTATTTTAAAATGTCATTACATGAGTTTGGAAGACAAAGAACAACCCAAAAATAAATTTTTGATTGGCTTAAGGGCATATACCTTTCAATCTCCTACTTGCACTTAAAGCCAATCGCCCTTATATTTTAATCCCATACAATCAAGGTGGCGATCAAATAATTGCAGTGGTAAAGCCTTAGTGAATGGGTCTGCTATGTTGTTCTTTGTGTCAACTTGTTCTATGACTACATCTTGTTATTCAATAATTTTCCGAACGAGATGGAAGCATCTCGGAATGTGTTTGGATTTATGATGAGACCTAGGTTCTTTTGCTTGAGCAACAGCTCCAGTATTATCATAGTAAAGTGGTACTGGATTCTTAATTTTAGGAATAACACCCAATTCAGTGATGAACTTCTTCATCCAGATAGCTTTCTTAGTGGCATCACTTATAGCTATATATTCTACCTCAATAGTTGAATCAGCTATAGTTGGCTGCTTAGTACTCTTCCAACTCACTACTGCATCATTCAGAGTAAAGACATATCCTGAAATGGATTTACTATCATCTGGGTCTGATTGAAAACTAGAGTCAAAATATGCTTCTAGTTTAAGATCAGAACTACCATATACTAAAAAAATATCTTTAGTCCTTCTCAAGTACTTAAGAATATTTTTCACAGCTTTTCAGTGATCCTCTCCTGGATCGGCTTGAAATTTACTTGCAATGCCTAAGGCAGAAGCAACATCAGGCCTTGTACATAACATGGCATATATTATTGATCCAACAGCTGAAGCATAAGGAATAGAACTCATTCTATTTCTCTCTTCAGGTGTCTTTAGAGACATCTTTTTAGAGAGATGTATGCCTTGACTCATGGGTAAGTAACCTCTTTTACTCCCATCCATACTGAATCTTTTCAGTATTAAGTCATTGTACCTAAATTGGGACAAGTCTAGCATCCTCTTAGATCTATCTCTATAGATCTTTATTCCTCGTATAAAGGATGCTTCTCCCAAATCTTTCATGGAAAACTTATTTGATAGTCATAATTTGACTGATTGCAACATTGGGATATCATTTCTAGTGAGGAGTATGTCATCTACATACAAAACCAAGAAGACTATGGTTATCCCACTATTTTTTTTGTACACACATGGTTCATCCACATTCTTGATAAAATCAAACTCTTTTACTATTACATCAAAACAAATGTTCCAACTCCTTGATGCTTGCTTTAATCCATAAATGGATCTCTTAAGCTTGCATACCGGATTTGGTCTTTCATTTGACTCAAATCCCTCTGGCTATGACATATAGACAGACCTCCTCCTTAAGGAAACCATTAAAGAAGGCAGTCTTTACATCCATTTGTCATATTTAATAGGCACGGTATGCTACTATGGCAAGCATAATCTGAATAGATTTGAGTATGGCAATAGGTGAAAATGTTTCATCATATTCAATCCCCTATTTTTGCTTTCATCATATTCAATCCCCTATTTTTGCCTAAAATCCTTAGCCACCAATCTGGCCTTATAGGTTTCAATTTAACCATCTACTCCAATCTTTTTCTTAAAAATCCATTTGCATCCAATAGGATTTATATCTTCTTATGCATCCACCAAAGTCCATACATTGTTGGTGTGCATGGAGTCCATTTTGGATTGCAAGGCAGCCAGCCATTTGTCAGTGTTCTTACTTTTGACTACTTCCATATAGGTTAGAGGTTCATCATTCTCAATGACTTGGGCTTCCTTATTCTTAATAATGAATCCATACCTCACAGGTGTATGTCGTACTCTTTCAAACCTATGGATAGGAGTTATGTGTTCTGGTTCTTTTATATGATTATTTGGTTGAGAAATTTCTATTTATTTTTCTTGAACTTCACTAAGTTCAATATTTCTACCACTATCCTTTTTTAGGATAAATTCTTTTTCCATGAATGTGGCATGCCTACTTACAAATACTATTTATTCAGTAGGGTGGTAGAATAAATATCCTATACTATCTCTAGGATATCTGATAAATAAACATCTATCTGATCTAGCATCAAGCTTATGTCCAAAATTTTTTTTAACATATGCTGGACAACCCCATATCTTAAAATACTTAAGATTGGATTTCTTACCTCTCCATATCTCATATGGAGTACTAGATATAGATTTATAAGGTACTCTATTCAAGGTATAAATTGCGGTCTCCAAAGCATGGCCCCAGAAGAAAATAGGTAATTCAGTGAAGCACATCATGGACCGTACCATATCTAATAAGGTATGATTTTTTCTTTCTGCTACACCATTTAATTATGGTGTATAAGGAGGTGTCCATTCAGAGAGAATCCCTTTAACTTTAAGATAGTCTAGAAACTCACTAGATAAGTATTCTCCTTCCCGATTAGATCGAAGGATTTTTATACAATGTCCAGTTTATTTTTCGACCATACTTTGATACTCTTTAAATTTATCAAAGGCTTCTGATTTGTGTTTCATAAGATACACATATCCAAACCTAGATAAATCATCAGTGAATGTTATAAAATAAGAGTATCCTCCTCTGGCTTGAGTTGTCATAGGACCACATACATCCGTATGTATAAGTCCTAATAACTTCTTTTGTCCTTTCTCCATGTCCACTAAATGGAGTCTTAGTCATTTTACCCATGAGACATGATTCACAAGTTCCTAATGATTCATAATCAAAAAGATCAAAGAACTTTTCTTTGTATAACTTGTTAATCCTAACCTCACTAATATGACCTAATCGACAATGCCAAAGTAAAGTATTATTTATGTCATCTCTCTTACATTTTCTATCAATATGAAATATATTGTCATCCAAACATAGAGTCAACAAACCATTGCTAAATATGCTAAAACAAATATTTTCATTAGAATATTTAATCGAGCAACCTTCGCTCGTTACATTAAGACTATAACCTTGTTTAATTAACAAGGGTATAGATATAATATTTCTAATGATCTTAGGTATATAATAATAATTTATAAGCTCTAAGATCTTTCCAGAAGTTAACTTCAATATATTTGCCCCTACAGCTTCTGCTTGGATAGACTCTCCTCCAGCGCCATAGAGCTTGAAGTCACCTTTCTTCAAACTCTTAATTTTCTGCAGCCCCTGCAAAGATTTGCAAATATGTAAACCACAGTCGGTATCTAATATCCAAGAATTTGAAATGGAAGAATTTAATGATAATATAGTATGTATCTCATACATACCTTTTGGTGCATTATTTGCACCAGACTTCACGGTTTCAAGGTAAGCCTTGCAATTTCTCTTCCAATGACCTATTTTGCCACAGTGAAAATAGGTCGTCTGTTCAGAGCCCTTCTTCCTCTTTTTCTTCTTATTTATACCATCTTTAGGGTTCAACCTTCTCTTTGAACCCTTTTTGCTTGCCTTCTTCTTGGAGATCCCATCCATAAGAAGAAGAGGAGCCTTATCCTTCTTGATATGGCTTTCTACTATCTTGAGCATATTTAATAGCTTAGACAAGGAAGAATTCAGTTTGTTCATATGATAGTTTACGATAAACTGAGAAAATGATTTAGGAAGTGATTGCAGGATTAAATTCTAAGTTAACTCTCCATCCATAATAAAACCTAACTGACCTAATCGAGTGATTAGGTCAATTACCATCAAAACATGATTTTGTACGGATGTTCCTTCTATCATTCTTGCATGGAATAATTGCATAGATATCTCATATCTAGCAGTTCTACTATGCTCTCCATAAAGTTCTTTTAGATTGAACAATATGGACTGAGTGTCCATGCCATCATGCTGTCTCTGTAATTCATTACTTATAGAGGCAATTATGATGCATTTGACAGTAAGAGAATCATTTTGCCACATCTTGTATGTGGACTTATCTTCATCTGTGGCATCTTTTCCTAATGGCTTAGGATCAGGGGCATTAAGAATATAGAAGAGTTTTTCTTGACTGAGTACTATTTTTAGGTTTCTCAGCCAGTCCACATAATTTTGATCAGTCAATTTATTTGAATCCAAAATTGAACACAATGAAAATGAAGAAGCCACTTAATCTACATAATAAAGAACAATACATAAGCAAACAACTCATGACAACAAACATAATTAAATTAGGACTTTAATTTAATTATGTCTCCCACTATTAAATCAAAAAACATAACCCTCTAATTTATTTTCTTAGTAAGAATAAGACCCTAATTCCTTATAAAAGGTCTTGTGGTTGCACAACAAACCTATTATAAGTTCAAAAGTAGGAAACTCTTTCCAATTGTATTTTATGCAACTCTCAAAAAATTTTTGCCTCTAAAACATTAATAGCCTTATGTTAGCACAACAAACTTTAATGCTTTAGTTTAAATAGAACCCTTCATTTCTATACAGTCAAAATGAAATATAACTGCTTTTGTGGTTACACAACAAAGTAATATATTCAAAATACTGTAAGCATCTCAATGCACTAGATTAATATTACATCATTCTCCATGATAGATCTTGTGGTTACACAACAAAACTAATATGGTTCTGGATATAATAAGAATCTAGTATGAAGGAAGGCCTTAATGTAGTGAATATAATACTAAGCATTTCAATCTAGAATTAAATTAATCGAATCGGGCAGGTAAGTAGGAGAGAAGTGAGGGTCCTCGCGTTGCTTTCCTTAGACACCAATAAATTGGCTAGATCAGACAACATAACTAATTAAAAAATCACATTCCCTTTACCAATCATGAACCATTTTTCCTAGACATCGATTGATCAATTATACATTCTAACTGATTCAGCTATAGATTAATTACACTACAACTTAATATAATTTTAAAGAGGAATTTAAATGGTCTCGATGCACATTCTGATTTAAATCAAACTAAATGCATAAAAGCATCAATTATGATAAAATTAATATATATATATTAACATATATAATTATTCTAGGACAACCATCATTACATAGTGAATACTTTCCACTATGTCAGGGCAACCTTTATAGAATAATATATACATCATAATCTCATTATGATAAATAAAAAAAAAATATATGATCTCATCATATAAATAACATGCTAAAAAGACTATATCATATATTTTATTTATACCACTATTTGATAAGCAAAGCATTATATGATTTAACCTAATAAGGCTTGCTCTGATACCATTGATAGGATTTGTGTACAGGGCAGAAGCATGGATTTTAAAGCAAAATAATGAAATCATACAAATCAAACCCAAACCCTAGGATCACCTTATTAGCAATTAAATCATATAACATGCATTTATAATGTAAAAGAAAGTATTAGAACATACCTTTTATCGCTAAACCCTGAATTATCCCTAATTGCTGGCAGCAGTCTGTCAGGGGTTCCACCAGGTGCCCACGTGTTCACCCTCCAACATTGATCCACACGGAGACTTGATCAAGACACCAGCACTTCTATCTTTATATATAATTAAAATTTTAATAATAAAAACTTTAATTAAAAGGGCAAGACCTTCCTAAGCCATTATGTCACCTTCCTTGTCTCTACTTACCTATCTTTCTTTTTCCTTGTCTTCTTAATTTTTTTTCCTAATCTTTTTTTCTTAAAATGACTTCTTATCCTTATAAGGATAAGGTCTGGACAAGAGAAGGAAAGAAAAAAAATTGGACAATAAGAAAACACTTGTAAGAAAGAAAGATAAATTTCACCACTCCTGGACTCTTGGTGCGCACCCTTATTTATAATGTACATAAGGGTGCCAACACATTTTCTTGCACCCTTTCAAAATAAAATCTCATGTCTCTTTAGCCTATCTCATGCCTCATTAGATAATAACAACATGTAGACTTAGTCCAAGTGGTGCCTTAAAGCAGAAGGACTCTCGGACTAATTCTACGTAAGTTATTTAAGAAGAGTCGCAGGCTTTTATTTTCGGCGCCATCATTTTCATCCATTAGATCAGATAAAAAGGTCATCCAATGGCCATAAAAAAGGGAAGCCCATTCAGCAAAATGGCATGGAGATGATATTTGAATAGTCAAAGTCCCAAGGGACTTTGACTTGTTCCAAGAGGCACCAAGGAAGAGTGGGCGGCAAGGAATCCTGAGCGACAAAGAGTCCCTTCTTATGCAAATAAAAATAGGTAATGGAGTATTTAACCTATAGAAGGACTCTTCCATGCCCCATATCTGATGTCCATGCCCATTTAAGAAAAAAAAATATCCGACATGGAGAAAGAGGAAAAGTCAAAGAAGTTAGGCACCAACTTAATCCCATGCGCCAAAAACCCTTTGCGCATGAAAGACTTCCCACGCACAAGAGAGAGACTCTCTGGTGCATGAGATTCTGATATGTGACACCCCAATTGAAGACCAATCAGTCTAGGTTAATCCAATTCAAGACCAAATCCAATTTGGCTCAAATTGGTCCTTAATTAGCCCAAAATGGAAGCCGATTCGAATTCAATTGGAATCAAGGTGCTAGGGTTTGCTACATGTGCTAGCATGTTCATCTTGCAAACATGGTCTAATCCAATTAGATTCTTAATCAATTCTCTTTGTGTGTGACCCATTGGGTTCCACATCTAGCCAACAGTGGGTTTGGGTGTGATTTGACCTAATCAGGTTAGAACTCAACTAAACCGATTTAGGTCAGAACTAGCCTACCAAGTTTGACCAATTAGAACACTTTCTAATTTAATGATCAAATTAAAATTTTAATTTGATCAAACCCACAAGACATGATTGATGTCTAGCAACATATCGTAACTTCTTGGAAGATGTGAAATTTTGATGGAAATACCAAAAATATCCTTTAGTGGAAAGTTATCATGCAATTAGATCCTTCGATCACCCTGCATCCTGAATATGACTCTGGGTATGGAAATATGTCAAACCCAGTATCATATTCATTTCTCATTCAATCTTATGATGATGATTCATATAATAAAACATTAGAAATCATTTCTAATTTTTATTATGCTTTGATCAAAGTCTTCCTGAATCATCATTAGTTTGAAGCAGGCAAAATGTAATTTCCTCTTACCAGAAGTGATCCATTCCATGTTAACCTACTCACAACCTTCATATATAACCTATCATATCTAGATCACCCCGTACATGACTGAGTCATGAATGAGTATGAACCAAAATATGGATTCATATATATAAGATTCTATGGTAGTTTCAAATCAAAGGATTACAAGCACAATTCCACTATGAGAACCATCTATTGATCTGTAGATAAGACTCCATTAGATATTCTCAACTTGGATCAATTCAGTGAACTCATTCTCTAATGAGCATCCATATTCTTATATTAGTATCATACACAAGTGATTGTAAGATCAATCACCCTCTCAATTGAGCATACAAAAGTTGTGCTAGTCTTATCAAAAACATTGATCCCCAACTCAATGTTCCATCAATCAGGAATGTTTAAATTAGGATTTTAAGGTTTTAGATCTCACCGGTATGATCTCATCATAATCCTAAAACCATAGTCTTAATTTATGAAGTTCATCATAATCTTAAATAAATAATAAGACACTGCATATGATGAAATAAATGCCTTTATTTATTTTAAAATGTCATTACATGAGTTTGGAAGACAAAGAATAGCCCAAAAATAAGTTTTTGATTGGATTGAGGGCATATACCTTTCAAAAATGGCATTCTTAAATGAATATCTTATGGAAGATATCTGTATGGAACAGCCGCTCGGTTTCACATTTAGTGATGATGATCATAGGAATGTAAGCTGCAAAGATCTATATATGAACTTAAGCAAGCATCTCGGAGCTAGAATGCTCATTTCAATAATGTGATCAAATCATTTGATTTCATCAAAAATGAGGAGAAATGATGTGTATTCAAAAAGAACAACGAGAGCGCGATTATCTTCCTCATACTGTACATGGATGACATCCTCTAATTGAAAATGATAATCCCATGTTGACCATGGTTAAAATATGATTATCAAAAGAGTTCTCTATGAAAGATCTAGGAGAAGCATCCTTTATATTGAAAATTAAGATCTATAGAGATAGACCGAATAGGATGCTAGGACTTTCACAGAAGATGTACATAGAGAAGGTGCTAAAGAGATTTAGCATAGAAAACTCCAAAAGGAGTCTAGTACCTTTTAGACATGGCATTCATCTCTCCAAAAAGATGTGCCCTAGCACACCTGAGGTTATTGAATGCATGAGCGAGATCTCTTATGCTTTGATAATAGGGAGTCTCATATGTGCCATGCTATATACATGACCTGATATTGCCCATGCTGTGAGTATCACAAGCAGGTATTAGTCGAATCTAGATGAAGAGTACTGGACTTCTGTGAAGTGTATCCTTAAGTACTTGAGAAGGACTAAGGATATGTTTCTAGTATTTGGTAATGGAGAACTCTAGGTCCATGAATATACAAACTCAGACTTTATATCCGACATAGATGATCGAAAGTCAATATCTCAAAGTCTGTATGTAATGATGGTGCTATTAGCTGAAAGAGTTCCAAGCAGACGGTGATAGCAAATTCTACCATGAAAGTAGAATACATCGCTGCATCGGAGGTTGCGAAGGAGGAATTCTGATATAAAAGTTTATCATAGAACTTAGAGTGATGCCATCAGATGCCATCCCTCTGTACTACGACAACAATGGTGCCATAGCCCTAGCTAAGGAGCCGAGGTCTCACCAAAAATCTAAGCACATCGAGTGATGATTCAACCTAATCTATGATTACCTCGAGAAGGAATACGTCAAGGTCAAGAGAGTCGATACCACAGACAATACGGCTAACCCACTAATGAAGCCATTGAGCCAGCAGAAGATTGAAGCCCACTTAGAGAAGATGGGACTTAAATTTGTAGCCAATTAACTTTAGATCCAGTGGAAGTTTGTTAGATGTATGCCCTAGAAGCCAGATTGGTTGACACATTATAATGCACTTCGAGGGGCAATTTTATAATTTTGACTATAAATTAATAAAAAAACTATTTTCTATCATAATGTGTATTTAAAGTGTCTATGATACATCCTTTGAATTAATGGTAATGACAATTCATATTTTTAAAAGTTGAAAATTTAAGACACGAATTTTCATAATTAACTCATAAACTGCTTCTAATCATAGGAACTGTAAGGACCAAATCTAGGATTTCAGGACTAGATCTTGAAACCTAATCTAGATCAACAATGGAAGACTCAAAATTAATCTAATTAATTCTAAATATCAGATAATCCTTAGATCTAAGACTATATTATATGATTATTGCATGGCATTTAAATCTAAAATAAAAAATAAACAAGAAGGAAAGGTTGATCACATCAACCTAGATCTACTCTACATCTCATGCATGTTTGAAAAAAATAATAGATTAGATCTATTACCTGAGCGAGTTAGACATTCTAACTCACCGCTAATCTAGGCTTGAAGATAAAGTTGCAAGCCGTATACACGTTCGACCTCTAGGAGTTGTCTACACGAGCCCACGATCACAATCAGAAATCCAGATGTTGGAAATCAGCACAGTATGCTAGTACTATGCTGATCTTTCTTCGACGGTTGATCAGATGCCTTCTTTCTTCTAGATTGGACTCTTCCAAAGAGGAGAAGGAGGAGAAGAGGTTTTATATGTGAGACACTCTTAGAAAACCTAAAGAAGAAGGAAGGAAAGAGATGAACACAGCAACCCTAGAAGAAGACCATCTTCTTCTTCTCTTTGCTCTCACCTAGACACCTAGTTTTGTGTCTATTAAATCTCAATGCCCAGAGGTTATATCTTCCTGATCTTTACACACCTCAAAGAACTCTCAAAGGTCTATAACCTAAAAAAATTTCAAGCCAAAATTCATTGAGAATATAAAGGAAAAAAAGAGTCCTTGTCTAGGTAAAATACTAGACAAGGAAAGGTCAAATAGGACAAGTCAAGGGGCGCCCAACTCTTGGGTGCCCCCTCCATAATTTTTGGCATGTACCAACAAGAAAAGGTGCACAAGAGAAGGGGTTTATCACATGGAATAAGAGAGAAATTAATTGGGAGAGGGGGTGGCACCTTTTGGGAAGAGTTTGGGTTTGTTAGGATTCTATCTCATAGAATCCAATATCAAAACAAACAACTTCGTGACTTGGTCTTCTACCCAATTACCATATGAGAAAGAGAGGGAGAGAGGGGGCATACATGAAGATCAGGAAGAAAATAATTTTTTATGAAAAATATCAAAAAAATAGGCAGTGGGGGCATTGCGACTAAGGTGGCACAAGAAGGAATCCTAGTCTTACAAGGATTCTATCTATGACTTGGTCAAAGTGGTTTCTTAAACCAAATTAAATCAAAACCAACTCAACCAAATTAAATTAGGTTCTAACCCAATTGATGGTTCAATTAAATTAGATTAAATTAAATTTAATTTTGATTTAATTTTCTAATCAAATTAGAAAATTGGGTTGACCTAAGTCCTAGTTAGACTAGGACTAGTTTTTTCTTGCACTTGACTTATCCAATAAGTCAATTGGACTTGATCCAACCAAGCCAAAACTAAATTTAATTAAATTATATTTAATTATACTTAATCTCAGCCCTTTTGCTTAATTAAATTAAGCCAATTAGCAATTGAATTGCTAATCAATCCTCCTACAACACTTACACTAGGTTAAACATCAATCGTATTGATCGTTTAATCCTAGAATGATTCTCAATCATTGATCAACCATCCGATCAGATCCTGAGCTCTAATGTGTATGACCTTATATGTTTGAACCTAAGTCGGTAGCATAGAAATAAATTTTTATACCAATCGAAGTGACCATCTAGCAATGATATCCGACGATCGGATAGGTCGAATGTGTAGAACAGCATCCTTAGAACCCATGCTGTTATAATTTCCATATAATTTATCCTCTTAACCAAAATACTTGTAGGACACCTCAGAGTTCAACTATCAACTCTTATCAGATTGTCCATATTGTATTTTAAATTATCAAATCCATCTAATGGATTATCCTGGCTAAGGTTTTGCTATATTGAAATACAGTGATACATTCTTCTCCAACTCTTGGAGTAGTTAATTCCATCTTGATCACACGCCAACTTTGCAAGTACTTGACTGTACCTAGAAGCCTTCCATTATTAAATTAAAAATTTAGTTAGTCCACTACTAAAGTACAGCGAGTTGCTTGCAAGTAACTAAGGTGATCTCAGATCTAAGGGACACTTATACCTATATCCCATCAGAAACATCTTGGACAGCAAAATGCTCTATAGTTGGTTACCTTCAATGATGATATATCCATACATGTCACCTATATGCCATACCAATATCTTCATACTTCTTGGTTAAGAGGACAATCAACCTATATGGCATACAACGACCTATGCTCGATAGATGCTGTTGCTCTAATTAATAGCCTATCATTTGTTCGTAAATAAATTTAAGGACTAATCGATAAATCCTCTCTTTATTAAAGCTAAATAGTCTTAAGAACTTCATCACAAAAATGGAGTTCGTTAGAAGATGAAGACTTGTAATAAAAAACATGCCAAAGTATCTTATTTATCAAAGATCAATTATACATATACAAAGTAGCTCAACCGTTAACGGGCTAACGATTGGCTTTTAGGATACAACACGAGGATGGTGATCAATCTAGAAGGTTGGTGTATGATCACTTTCTTAGGATAGATGAGTCTTGAGTGTATGGTGTGGAGGTACCAAAGCGAGAGTATAGGTACTCGTTAGAGAATAAAGACACTGAGCGTAACCACCTCGAACAGTCATAAGGGAGTCTACCTTATCATCGATGACTGGTTTGATGCTACAGTGGTGTGTCTGGTTCTTTGACCTGAGGTACATCCATAGTTCACCTTGAGGGTGTTATAGATTGACTATACCATAACTCGGTATCCTAGCCATTCGAAATTCTGAGGTGTATATTGGCTATAGCATGTTCATTGTAGGAATTGGATTGCTCCAATAGGGGATCTATCTACCTCGATAGATGAGGAGTAGCCCTATGATGATCATGAGATTGAGTCCATAAGCCCATAGCCATGGCAATGTGAAGATGATAGAAAAGAGTTTCTATTAGGATTTCACATCAGACTCGAATTGAATAATTAACTTATATGATGGATGTTGGGTTTGACGAGTTCACCTTAACCCTAATCCTGTCAGGGCTCAAGATAGAAGAACTCAATTACACGGATAGTTGTACTGAGAGGTTTGCTTTTGGTTCTAATGGATTACCACCATATACTGCTAGGTGTCACTAGTGGATTTTAAGAGCAATTAGAATGATCTTGATGATCGATCATTCTAATTGTATGAATCAAAAAAGTTTTGGTTCATCGAAAGGTATTTCGATGATGTCAATGATGGAGTTTGTGACATGTCTCATTATCATACAAAATTAAATCTAACTGGATCACATGAACAATGATTTGGATTTGGATGTGATCAATCAAGCTGACCTAATTTGATTTATTTGGATTAGATCTAATTAGATTCAAAAAAATCATGCTAGCACATGGTTGAGCCTAATTTTCTCCTTCTGTAGTCTTTCTAGTTCATCTCGACCAAGCCAAATTAGTTTGGGCTCTCCAAAAAATCCTGTATGGGTTTGTCCTTATCTGACTGGAGCTTGTTCAGGTCAGAAAAGGATTATCTTAATCCATCAGATGGAAATAAGATAACACCTACTAATTCCTATCGCCACCTACCATTTCTTGTCCTTGTCAAGACATGTGGGTCAAATGTTGACCCATATGTAGGAATTAAAGGAGATGGGCATCCACCCCATTTGGAGATCTCCTTGGGGCATGTGCCCCCTTGATCTTCATGCACAAATGTGTGTGCATGCCCCAAGTTGGCATGTGCACATGGGGAAAAGAGGAGTCCCATACATATGGGACTCCAGGGTTACTTGATGGCTTCAAACTTCAGGGTGCCAACTGAATTGTGCTTATCCAGTATTGGCGCCACCTATGGGAAGTCTATTAGGTCTCTAAATTGATTGGATCTGGTGACATCACTCCACCAATCAAAGTAAGATCTGATTGAATCAAGTAATACAATTGGTCGAAGTGATGTCGCACTGCATGGCACAGCAGGGTCTATTTAAACCCTTGTCTACGCCTAGGATTTTGTTGTTGTGCCCTTCCACCATGCCCCAAGGCTGCCCCTCCTCTCTTCCATGCCTTCCTTTGGTCCTCTCTCTCCCCTCTCCATGCCCAAGAGGTTGGGCAAATCCAATAAGAAAGATCTAAGTGCTGGTGCAAAGTTCAGGAAGAAAGACGACGTGTTCATGAGACGAGCGTACTGCCTTCAATGATTATTTTTAAGGCTCTATGAATCAAATCCAAATATAATATTTAGAAATTAGATCTAAAAGAAGATCACATCTAGATCCTATTCGAGTGGACTCTGGTAGAGGCCAGACGCGTGCACGACCTGATCCAGGACATCAGGAGCATCAAGATCATCGACAGGATAACTAGTTTACCCTAATCAGGTACAAGAGTTGTTCCCTAATTTTATTTTATTTTATTTTTTAATATTAGATACTAAAGATTAGATATGAGAACTTTTAGATCTAATTGGATCAAGTTAGTTTTTTTAAAAAAATTTAGTTCAGATCTGAATGATCATGTGGTGGAAAATGTTGATTTTCCTTCAACTATAAGGCCCGGTCCATCTAAATCTTAATTTTCCTAGAAATAGGTGTAGCCTAGAATTATATAGAAGAATTTTTTGTCCAAGAGTAAAATATTTCCTACTAATTTCTTGGTCATGAAAAGCTTTAGTCTTTGCTTATGAATTTTAGCATTTTCGTAGGCTTCATTCCTTATTTCTTTGAGTTCATTAATCTATAATTCTCTCTAGCCTCCAGTTGCATCCCAATCCATGTTTAGTTGTTTAATAGCCTACATTGCCTTATGTTCAAGTTCTACCAGCAGGTGACATGCCTTGCCGAAAGCAAGCCTATAAGGAGGCATCCCTAAGTTGGTCTTAAAAGCTATATGATGTGCCCAAAATGCATCTATGAGCTTCAAGGACCAATCTTTTCTATTTGTGTTTAGACACTTCAACTTGCCCACTCATTTATGGATGATAGGGTGTAGCTAGCTTATGGATAATGTTATACCTTTTCATCAGTGATACAAAAGATTGGTTGCAGAAGTGTGTTCTATGATAACTGATGATAGCTCTAGGGGTACCAAACCAGGAGAGGATATTTTCTTAAAAATTTTGATAACAACCTTGCTATCATTGGTGTTGACCCCATGATTGATTTTGATGATCGTCAAACTTTGAGTGTTTAAGTATTTAACCATATGTTTTAAGAATGGATGTAGGTCATTTCAGATATTCAAGTAAAATTGTAATTTTATCAAGTTGGAGATCAAGAAAAAGTGACAAGAGGCAAAATTGTAATTTTACAACATTGGAGAAAATCTATTTCAGAAGTCTCAAGAATAAGCTTAGAAGATTTTTGATTTTTTAGAGATAGTTCCATAATTTCTGGATACATAAATTGAAAGAAAATCAAGTTTTAACAAAAGAATCAATCCAAGGAACAACCCCTAGATTATTTCTTTTTGAAATGGGCTGTTCGGCATGCATGGCATGCAAACTAGGCCGACCCAGTCTAAGACTGAGCCGACCTAGTGTTAGTGGAAGCAAAAGATAGAAAATGCAGAAAGCCAATTTTTCAAAACCTAGGAGACTGAGCCAACCCAGCTATAAACTTAACCAACCTAGTAAAAACTCGAGCGGACCCAGTGATCGTAACGACTAATTTTCTGCAGCTTTTTCTAACGGCCATTTCTCCACTCCACTGGCTATTTCAAGAATTCCAATGATTAGAACTATCCCTCCAGCTATCACAAAAAGTATAAAAAGCTAGAAAAATATTTGAGAAGAAAAATAAAGTGGATTGAAATTAGAAATCATTAAAATAGTGAGATTCATTGAATATCTAAAGGAAAAGAGAGAAAAGAAAGGACCTTGTGCATCAAATTCGGAGAGCTTCAAAGTGTAATCATCCTCATTCATTCAAGCTTCCTCTTATCCTTCAAAGGAGAGAATACAAAGCTTCAAAAGACATTTTTCAGCCTCTCCATCAAACTTCAAAAAAAATACTTTTTTTTTTATTTTTGTGCTGAATTTTATACTTGTATTTTTGTTTCTTTACAAGTTTCTTTAGGAGAAAGAAACTTGGGATGTAGATTGATCCAAACCAAAAATTTGATAGTGTAAAGGTTATAGTTGGTGCTCCTAGGTTAAAACCAATTGGGTTGATAGTGAACCCGAGAAAACTATCGATGTAGAGTTATGGTTGGTTAGCCTGACAAAATCAACTGGATTTATTTGTGATCCTGGGTCAAAATAAATACACTGTAATATCGGATTATTGTGAAATTTCAAAGGAGATAGCTTGGAAAGTGGATGTAGGTGCGGGATTGCACCAAACGACTATAAAATCTTTGTATGTTTATTTTATGATTTTGGTTTTCTTTCTTTTCTTATTTGCTTTACATATTTTCATTAGTTAGTTACTTTTAATTTCGCTGCAACACATTGCTCATTCACCATTTGCTTTCAAGTTTCTCTTAATTAGAAGTACATATTTATTTTAGAGTATAATTTGGCCAAAAAAAATATTTATAAACCTAATTCACCCTCCCTCTTGAATGGCCATACCTGGGCAACAAGTGGTATCAGAGCAGGTGCTCTGTTATTGGTTGTTGACCTAACGATCAAGAGCTAAAGATATTGGCAATCCAAAATAGAATCTCTTTTTAATGGAGGCCATTCCATAGATACACCCCCCACTTTTAATGGCTCAAATTTTACCTATTAGAAAGCTAGGATGAAAATATTCATACAAGTACATGACTATACACTACTACAAAAATGACCTACGATAGCGCTTACTATGGCAGCAATTTTCAAAACCACTACCATAGCTCTTGTGGCAGCGATTTTCAATAACCATTACTATAGGTCAGACCTATGGCAGTGGTTTTTATAACCGCTGCTATAGGTCCGACATATAACAGTGGTTACAGAAAACTACTGCCGTAGGTCGGACCTATAGCAGTGGTTACAAAAAACCACTACCATAGGTCGAACTATAGCAATGGCTCATTATAACCACTGCCATAAGTCGGATCTATAGAAGCGGTTAGTAGGAACTGCTACTATAATCTGATTTATGGCAGCAGTTAATTGTAACCACTGCCATATTTTTTTTTTTTAAATATTATATAATTTTAAAATTTAATGTCTATCTTCATCATTTATTATCTAAATAATTATCATTAGAGTGTCATCACAAAAGATTGCCTCGATCCGATGGCCCTAGCTTCGTCGATCAAAAAAATTTGATTTTGACGATCATTAATGACAATACGATGATCTGATAGATGGAGACCTCCGATGGATCCAAAAACCTATAACGATAATCTCGATGATGTTTGTAGTGTACTATTAAAGTTTTACTTCAATCGGATATCATTATCTTGGTTAATTTAGTATAGGTTAGTTTCGGTCATTAAATAATAAACGACTGATCAAAGAACCAAACGGTATTCGATTATGAGATAATTTTTTTTATAAATGATCTTAGCTACTACTTTAATCATCTTTTATGGTGGTCATTATAAAATTCAACTCGTGAGATGAAGAACGATCTAAAACTATACGTCTCCTGATAATCATTCTGAAACTTCACTAGTTGTTATACTCGTGCTTTTGCAATATCTGCTTAACATGAATAGTTTATACAAAAATAATTTAAATTTTACTATCATCATCATATAAAATATTTAAAATTATAACAAAAATTATTTAACTCAAAAATTCTCTCATAATCGAATGTCGTTTAACCCTTTGATTGCTTGTTTTTAATTTAACAGTCAAAATCATTCTGTACTAAATTGACCATAATAATGATATTTGATTAAAGTAAAACTTTGATAGTATGCTACAAACATCATCGAGATCATCATTGTAGATTTTTGGATCCATCAGAGGTCTCCATCTATCAGATCATCACATCGTCGTTCGTGATCGTCGAAATTAAATTTTTCTGATCGATGAAGCTAGGGCCATTGGAACGAGGCGATCTTTTGCGAGGACACTCTAATGATAATTATTTAGATAATAAATGATGAAGATGGGCATTAAATTTTAAAATTATATAATATTTAGAAAAAAAATAAAAAAATTTATTTTCAACTTATGATAATGGTTATCAAAAATCGCTACTATAGATCTACAGCAATGGTTATAGAACCACTATCATAGATCTATGGTAGCAGTTTTGGATAATCACTATCATAGATCTATGGCAGCGATTCAATAACCGCTGTCGTAGATCTATGGTAGTGGTTTGATAATCACTATCGTAGGTTAGGTTAAAAATCTCTAAATTTTTTCTTCTCTTTCATGCGTGCTCGATCTCTCTCTCTCTCTCTCTCCCTCCTTTTCATCGTCGGTGAGGCTCCTCCCCCTCCGATCGGTGTCACCCCTCCTTCCCTCACGGCCGGCATCGCCCCTCCTTCCCCTTTGACCCGGCACGCTCCTTCCCCCCCACCCCCTTCGGCCCATCCTGCCGCCCTTCCCCACACCCGCCACCCCCACCACCTCCCTACCCTCCATCCGACG